>JAFIRS010002005.1:0-263731 GCA_018342105.1 Gonioctena quinquepunctata | reverse complement strand
AAACGAATAAAATCTCACTTTCCCAGTGGTAGAACTTGGGGGTTTTTTTCGGGAAATTGAAATTTCAATGGTTAATACAGAATATTTGAATACATTCGATCCATAAAACTGTTAATTTGAAAAAAAAACTGTAAAATTTACCATTTTTACAAGCTTTTATTTTACTTGCTTCGTTCGTATGTCATTCTTTCCGGTTCAAAATTTGTAATCCATTGTTGGTTGGAGCACTTGCCAACATTCAATTGAGCTGAAATTTTGCAGGTGTTCATAATTCCGGTGACAATGCATTATTATATTTTTGTCGAGGAAAAAAACAAAATGGCGGACGAGATTTGTAATTGTGGTCCGATTTGATTGATTTGATTTCGAAGTCGGAGATTGTGAATTTTTTGTCAATATCAATAAATTTAAGATGGCGGCCCCAAGATGACGGACGAGTTTTGTGATTATGGTACGATTCGATTCAAAATTTGTATATGGGGATTTTTGGGGACGGAAATAGTGAATTTTTTATCAAAATGTATAAAATGAAGATGGCGGCTCCAAAATGGCGAAGGAGTTTTGTGTTTATGGTCCGATTCTATTCAAAATTGGTATGTGGGAGTTTTCGGGGTCGGAAATTATGAATTTTTTATTAAAATTCACAAATTCTAGATGGCGGACGAGTTTTGTAATTATGGCCCGATTCAATTCAAAATTGCTATGTGGGGGTTTTTCCTGGGTCTGAGATAATGAATTTAGTCGCAGATCATTGATTTTCAGTTGAAATTCATAAATTGAAAATGGCAACTCCAAGATGGCGTATGAGTTATTCTTCAGATCATTGAAGTACTAGATAGCTCAGAACTTATAGAAAAAAAAGGCCTCATAATAACGATGCTTCAACAAAAATGCATAGATTGAAGTGTACTTAAGTACAAAAATGCACAAAATAAAATAATTAATAAAAAACCTTTTCAAAGACAATATTTCATTCAAATGCACTAATAAGTGAAAATTAATTGCTTTGGATGTGTGATGTAGGAGTAATAAATTCAAAAGCTTGTCGCGCTAAGTTTTCAGTTCAAATAAAATAGCGACAAGCTTTTGAATCTATAACTCACGGAATAATCTACGTCACACATCCAAATCAATTTTTTTTTAACTTCTAGTGCATTTGAATAAAAGCTTGTTTTTAAGAAGGTTTTCTGCATTCTGCACGAAATACAAATTTATTTCTTCGATATATCGATACGTGTAAACATCTAGACCTTTCACTTGATTGTTACTTCTGCTTGATGCACGTGGTCGGTATGAATTCCAAATATGTTAAGAGTTCGAAGTATCCCGAAGTTTCATTAGTGTGGAAGCCAATTACACGTGGCAAACATGATCGATTGTCCATTTTCCCGGTACGTGTTCTTGCACCGTAGAGAGTTGCGATGCAAGTATGAGTTGTGGCAGTGAATTTGTGATGGACGAAAAACATTCATTTTCGCTAGCTGAACTGATTGATTTTATCCGAGACTTGAAACGTATGCAACAATGGAAAAATCTCGATGGATAGTGATAGTTGCCCTTTACAGAAATAAGAATGAAGCGTTGATGCCATATTTCACGAAAAATAATGTGATGTGTTATTGCAATAATGTCCTCAGTTTATTTGAAGCGATGAAACAACCGTACGACAAAAATGACTGGCGTCTCTTTATATGGATCAAAATACAGTCTTAAAGCCGCTCTTTCACACGATGGAAATGAAAACCATAGATCTCGCTTGCTCACGCACACAACACCAAGGTAAATTAAATGACAATGATTAAAATATTGAAGAATATCAAAACACAACTGGACAATTTGTGATGATCTGGAAGTATTAAATTGAAAAATTACCGTAAAATGAGTGGTCGAATGTCGTTGAAAATCCATTTTTCTTCATTCCCATCTGAATTTTTTACCTAACAACTAAGTCAAAACTAGCAACGAGCAAGAAGAATGAGTATACCAAAATTCCCAAAGAATGGAGATAAATTACAAAGGTTTTTGTGTTAGTTAGGTGTTAGTCTCCTATTCGTAAGACATACCCAAAGAACTACAAACGACGCAGTTCCACTGCAGTTCATTTCTGATTTTTTATGTTTTTCCTGATAAAGTAGTGATTTTTAGTTGAAAGAAAAAGAACCCGACCTGTTAACAAAAAACTGGACTGCGGATTTGGTATCAGTGCTAAGAGTTACCTTAAGAACTGCTTCCAGCTGCTTGGGTCCAAAATCGGTAGTTGATGTGGATGTCCTACGTATTGAAAGATCTTTTACGGTGTGATAACCAAGCAGCTATCCATATTTCATCAAATCAAATTCTGCATTCCAGAAGCAAACATATTGTTGTTCACTTCCACTGTGTTAGAGAATGAATTATTGAAAATGTGGACAAGTCATAACAGAATTTAACAACAGATGGAATTTTCCTCACTGTATATAGGCGCAAACGACGGAAAATATGTGGAAATCGTACCTCAAAATGAAAGTGGTTTAATGTTTGATAACTACAAAATATCTGTGGAAAGCTTGATAGTAATGCATTGGATATTTCTCCGAAAGAAATAGTCTGTCAATACTTTCATATACAGTGTGGGCCATTGAAAACGAAAGAACCGGCAGAACCAAATTATATAAAAACGCTTGGACACATCAACTACATTTTCGAGGGGGACATCGTTCACGATGAAATTCACCCGAAATACATTTCATCCCTCGGAGCTGTGACCGCCACCCCTAAATTTTCAAATGGCAACATATGGCAAGTGATACCTCATTTGAAAGGTACTTTCTATCTCAATATCAAGCAACAAAAATAAATTAATTCTATCGATTCGTTTTCGAGATATAGGAACTTGAAGTTGGGAAATCACTTTTTATTCACTCAATCAATAAAAACAATATCTGATAAAGCAACTGTCGCAATAATTATTATTGTCAATGAACTGAATGTTCAAACTGTCTACCACCCATTTCCATACAATAGTACAAGTTCTGTTCAAAACGAGACCTCACATTTCGTAGCATTTCCGGCGTTATTCGACGGCATTCTTCTTCTCCTTCGTAAATCTTCCAGATATTCTGGTTCGGTTACAAATATTTTGTTTTTCATGTGACCTCAGGAGGAAGTCGAGTGGAGTTAAATCTAGAGATCTGGCTGGCCACTCTATAGAGCCTCTTCTTCCAATCCAACTTCCAGGAAATATTCTAGCCAAAAACGCCCTAACAGGCTGTGCATAATGTGGAAGTGCCCCGTCTTGTTGAAATATCAAGTGGTCTTCATGGTAACGATCGTCATTTTCAATGATGTCTACTAATTGTGGATAAACAAATGCATTCAATGATTCCAAATAAGTTTCTCCTGTCAGGTTACCGTCGAAAAATACTGGTCCAATCAAACGGTCCCCAAAAATACCGGCCAAGACATTGAGTTTTTGGGGAGTTTGAGTATGGACTTCGTGGAAAACGTGTGGATTGTCATCTGACCAATAACGACAATTAGGACGATTCACAATCGAATTCAAAAAGAATGTAGACTCATCAGAAAAGCTGATGTTGAAAAGGAAATTCTCATCAGCATCTATTCTCGTAGTCATAATTTCACAAAATTCCTGTCGCCTATCAAAATCATCTTCATTCAATTGGTGTACCAAATGTATTTTGTAGGGATGGAACTTATGATGTTTCAGGATTCGGCGGATACTGGTTCTACTGATATTGGTAACACTAGCCAATTTCCTTGTACTCAATGTTGGGTCTGCATGAACTTGTCCTAAAAGTGCAACGTCAACAGCTTCATTTCTCAAGGGAATTCACGTTCTGGGACTCGTTTCTTGTCTAGAACGTATTTTCTGGCAACAAGTTTATCTGGATGCGTTTCATTGAACAAATTAGCTGTATGGTTACCACACTCATCATTCTTAAAAAAAATTGTTATTATTTCAACTCTTCCCGCGATCCTATACACCATTATTGCCGAAAGATATTCAGCAGCTTTAGTCAAGTAATTCACTCTAATGTAGTTCAATCTAAGATCAGTTTGACACTGATAGACGTCCACAATTGCGATTTGGCGAAAAAAATTAACTCATACATGTTTTTGTTCTACTCGCATTTGAGTCGAATTCGAAAACGTCTTTTTATCGATCCTTAAGAACCTTAAATTTTTTTCGATCAAGTGAATGAGGATGAAATACAAATTTGAAACAGAATTGCATGTTATTTGTTGGTAAACAGTTAGATCATTCAATTCCTTGACAATGATAATTATCTTCAAACAGTTGCATTGTTAGATGTTATTTTTATGGTGAATAAAAAGTTGCTATTGTGCCAAAGTAAAGATGTATCATCTGCAAAAATAGTAAATTCACCATCAATGGGTAAATCAGCTAAATCATCTATATACAGTAAAAATGACAAGGGACCAAGCACAGACCCTTGTGGTACCCCGTATTTAATTTCCTGTTCGGCAGATGTCACCCCATTAAAAGTCACTTTTTGCACACGGTCTGATAAGTATGATTTGATCCATAATAGAATGTTTCCTCTAAAACCATAAATTTCAAGTTTATGCAACAATATGTTGTGATTGACGCAGTAGAACGCTTTTGTCATATCGCAAAATACTGCAGCAGCAACCTCCCCACTATTCTGTTGAAGATAAAGTTCTTCCAGTAAAGCAAACATTGCATCGTTTGTACTTCTTGAAGCACGAAAACCAAACTGTTTGGAGTGAATGAGTTTATTTTTCTTGACAAAGTATAATATTCTTTTTTTCATCAGTTTTTCAATGAGTTTTGCCAAGGTTGGTGATGGAGAAATGGGTCTGAAATTCGCAGATAAACTTGGATCGCCCTCTTTGAATAGTGGAATGACCTCAGCAATTTTTAGACATGATGAGAATGTGCCATGACATGATGGAATGGCAACGTTTGATAAATCTGTATAGCTAACACTACTCAGTCTGTAGTGGCCTCAGTAAAAGTCATAGAAATGCTGTGAGAAATAATCAGGCGCACAAACTCCCTTAACTCCCTACTTAGCTACTACCATTTTCGTTTCTACACATTTTTTATGCGAATGGAAGAACTATTGAAAATCACACAAGTTTACACGATTTTGGACCCAAGCAGCTGAAAGCAGTTCTTAAGGTAACTCTTAGCACTGATACCGAATCCGCAGTCCATTTCTTTGCTATTACGTCGGGTTCTTTCTTTTTCAACTAAAAATCATTACTTTATCAGGAAAAACATAAAAAATCAGAAAGGAACTGCAGTGGAACAATGGAAAAAAATTATTCAACCATCTTCCTCTTCCCATCCGGAAATTTGGAAGCAATGAAAAATTTCGTAAACAGGCCAAAAAACTCCTTCGGGGAGTCTATTACAATTCAGATGAATTCCTCTCTGACACCTTCACAACTTATAATGAATTCAGATTCGTTGTGTACCCTCTACTATACTTAGAGTTTTCAATATTTTCATTTTATATTGTCCTTCATTGTCTATTTTTGTGAAATGGTTGAGTTTTTAAAATTTCAAATTTTTTGAATAAAAAAAAAAAAAAAATTTTTTTAAAATCCTTACACGTCAACTACATTTTCGGGGGGGACATCGTTCGCGATGAAATTCACCCGAAATACATTCCATCCCTCGGAGCTGTGACCGCCACCCCTAAATTTTTAAATGGCAACATATGGCAAGTGATACCTCATTTGGAAGGTATTTTCTTTCTCAATATCAAACAACAAAAATAAATTAATTCTATTAATTCGTTTTCGAGATATAGGTATTTGAAGTTGGGAAATAACTTTTTATTCACTCAATCAATAAAAATAACATCTAACAATGCAACTGTTTAAAGATAATTATCATTGTCAAGGAATTGAATTATCCAACTGTTCACCAACAAATAACATGCAATTCTGTTTCGAATTTTTATTTCATCCTCAATTACTTGATCGAAAAAAATCTAAGGTTCTTAAGAATCGATAAAAAGACGTTTTCGAATTCGACTCAAATGCGAGTAGAACAAAAACATGTATGAGTTAATTTTTTTCGCCAAATTGCAATTGTGGACGTCTATCAGTGTCAAACTGATCTTTGATTGACCGACATTACAGTGAATTACTTGACTAAAGCTGCTGAATATCTTTCCGCAATAATGGTGTATACGATCGCGGAAAGAGTTGAAATAATAACAATTTTTTTTTTAAATGATGAGTGTGGTAACCATACAGCTGATTTGTTCAGTGAAACGCATCCAGATAAACTTGTTGCTAGAAAATACGTTCTAGACAAGAAACGAGTCCCAGAACGTGAATTCCCTTGAGAAATGAAGCTGTTGACGTTGCACTTTTAGGACAAGTTCATGCAGACCCAACATTGAGCACAAGGAAATTGGCTAGTGTTACCAATATCAGTAGAACCAGTTCCGCCGAATCCTGAAACATCATAAATTCCATCCATCACAAAATACATTTGGTACACCAATTGAATGAAGATGATTTAGATAGGCGACAGGAATTTTGTGAAATTATGACTACGAGAATAGATGCTGATGATAATTTCCTTTTCAACATCTGCTTTTCTGATGAGTCTTCATTCTTTTTGAATTCGATTGTGAATCGTCATAATTGTCGTTATTGGTTGGATGACAATCCACAAGTTTTCCATGAAGTCCATACTCAAACTCCCCAAAAACTCAATGTCTTGGCCGGTATTTTTGGGGACCGTTTGATTGGACCAGTATTTCTCGACGGTAACCTGACAGGAGAAACTTATATGGAATTATTGAATGAATTTGTTTATCCACACTTAGTAGACATCATTGAAAATGACGATCGTTACCATGAAGACCACTTGATATTTCAACAAGACGGGGCACCTCCACATTATGCACAGCCTGTTAGGGCGTTTTTGTATAGAATATTTCCTGGAAGTTGGATTGGAAGAAGAGGCTCTATAGAGTGGCCAGCCAGATCTCTAGATTTAACTCCACTCGACTTTCTCCTGTGAGGTCACATGATAAACGAAATATTTGTAACCGAACCAGAATATCTGGAAGATTTACGAAGGAGAAGAAGCATGCCGTCGAATAACGCCGGAAATGCTACGAAATGTGAGGTCTCGTTTTGATCAGAACTTGTACTATTGTATGGAAATGGGTGGTAGACAGTTTGAACATTCAGTTCAGTAACAATAATAATTATTGCGACAGTTGCTTTATCAGACATTATTTTTATTGATTGAGTGAATAAAAAGTTATTTCCCAAACTTCAAGTTCCTATATCTCGAAAACGAATCGATAGCATTAATTTATTTTTGGTGCTTGATATTGAGATAGAAAGTACCTTTCGAATGAGGTATCACTTGCCATATGTTGCCATTTGAAAATTTGGGGGTGGCGGTCACAGCTCCGATGGATGAAATGTATTTCGGGTGAATTTCATCGTGAACGATGTCCCCCTCGAAAATGTAGTTGATGTGTCCGAGCGTTTTTATATAATTCGGTTCTGCTGGTTCTTTCGTTTTCAATGGCCCACACTGTATATGAGGGTATTGACAAACAATTTCTTTCGGAGAAATGTCCAATACATTACTATCAAGCTTTCCACAGATATTTTGTAGTTATCAAACATGAAACCACTTTCATTTTGAGGTACGATTTCCACATATTTTCCGTCGTTTGCGCCTATATACAGTGAGGAAAATTCCATCTGTTGTTAAATTCTGTTATGACTTGTTGTCCACATTTTCAATAATTCATTCTCTAACACAGTGGAAGTGAACAACAATATGTTTGCTTCTGGAATGCAGAATTTGATTTGATGAAATAAGGATAGCTGCTTGGTTTTCACACCGTAAAAGACAGTGAAGATTATTCTTCAGATCTTTCAATACGTAGGACATCCACATCAACTACGTATATGAAAGAGAAAGTGCAATATATTCGGCTTTGGTAGTAGAAACAGCATCACTTCTTTGCTTTTTTGACGTCCAGCCGCTTTTCCGTAAAAACCATTGTAACTACTTTGCGATTTTCAACCTCATTTTTATTCTTTAGGAACGTAACCTGAGTGTATCTGGAGAATTCATCACCAAAAGAAACATAGTAATAACTTCCCCCAACAGATGTTGTAGAAAATGGTCCAGCGACATCAGAATGTACTTTTTCCAATAAGTACCTGAACAACTGCTTCCTGGCTCCTTAGGTATTTTTCTTGTAGATTTGGATTTTTCACACCCTCCACATTCTACTTCAGGTCTATTCTTTGGTAGAACATGAGTATTAGATAAAACTTTCTCAACATCTTCGAAAGTGCTTACGGGAGTATTGCCCTAAACGTCTATCCCAGACTGCCACGGAAACGTTCCTTATTTCAGAATGAAATTTTTTAAATATATGTTTTTTTTTATCCAAAATTATCCACCCAACAATATTTTAATTTTTCCATCAGTGATTTCGTTTTTGCTTCCCTTTATGGTGATACCTTTGGCTCTGATTCTTTTTCAAGATATTAGAGAGCATTTTAACTCAAGAGAATAAAGGACATCATGGAGAGTTACTGTAATGTATAGATATATATATATATATATATATATATATATATATATATATATATATATATATATATATAATCTAGGGCGCAATGTGAAGCGCACGTTCTCTGGGAGAGTACTGATCAGGTACCGAGAGAGACCAGTATACGATCGATGTGCGTATTGATATATGATATTTTGGGAACAATAAATAGTTCAACATATTGTATGTAGTTTCTATTCTGCATAATCAGAAAGGTCACATTGCCGTGTAAAAGGAATGCACTACAAGTGGCGACGAGTGATTTTCAAAGTTCATAATAACTGACATTTTTACCTACGTGAGTGGTGTTAAACATGGCTGCCAAATACATCGGACATCTACGTGAGTTTGATCCTGCTCAATCGGCCTGGTCCATTTTAAAAAAACGTTTGGAAAACTATTTTGTTGCCAACCAAATCTAGGATGACACGAGAAAAGCTGCAATTTTGTTAAATGTTCTTAACGAGGAAGCGTATAAACTAGTGCATAATCTGGGTGTGACGGACGAACCGGAAACGAAAAAATATTCGGAGTTGTGCCCGCTTCTTTCGGAACATTTCAAACCCAGTGAGAGCATTTTTGCCGCAAGATACAAGTTTTATACTACCCGAAAAATGTCCAGCGAGACTGCATAATCAGAAAGGTCACAATACCGAGTAAAAGGAATACTCTACAGTTACATTTTTTATCTCTCCCGAAGGAAGTGATGCTTTCAGTTCCACCTCCCCAACGTGTGTTACTTTGATCCCCGAGTCAAGTGTTGAATCAAATGAATAAAAGTGTCGTATGTGCACGACAAAATATAATCTCAAAATGAATGAAATTATTTCTTGGTTTTGGATAAATTTTAAAGTTTCAATCAACTGAAACTAATTTGCATGAACCAAATATTTTATTCAGCCAACTCTATTCATAACTCGTTTTGGCAGAAATGTTGTTTCAACCATGTAATTAAGATGCCTAAAAACCCTGGTGTATTCACTGATTCGATTTTGTTTAGAATTTTTGGGGGACAACAAATGAAAAACGTTAAATTCTGCTTAGAACTTCATTAGTAGATGGCGCGGTTAAGAATGTTTGTTGTTTGTGTCACGCAAAATGTCAAACTTCAAACCTATGAAATTTTCTTTTTCTGTCAACATCACTTCATGCAAAAAACTGTAAATTGATCGTTTACAAAGATTATAGTTCTACGAACAAGATCCCGCTCAGAACAGTTGGCGCGAAAATGAGATGAAATCCTCGAAATTTACTACCATTGTCTACTACAATGTCTGTCAAAAATCAGATTTTTCTTAAAGTCTACCTGGCGATTTCTTCAAAGTGATTTCTTCTCGAATGGCCTCTTTGGGATCATGGAAACTTCCACGAAGGAATGAGAAAAGGTAGGAGAGTGGTCTGATGTCTCTAGATGAAAAATGAACTTGAAAATTGAGGGGATTGGAAAATGTCCCCGATGACATTGTTCCATTAAACTTTCCGATACAAACTATTACCAAGCCATTCACTGCCCATCTCCGCCGGACTATTACCTCTCCAACAACCTTCTGATATGAAGAAAATCAGAGAGTTCATTGTGGATATCATTAAATCTGTTGATGAAGTTGAGAAATCGATTAATCCTGGTGTGCGGCAGTCTAGGCTACTTCCAGCTATCTTATAATGACTTATCCGGAAAAAGTGAGCCTTACTAACAAAGCTGAGGGGAGAAAACAATAATCTAAATGCTTCTCTTTGATTTTTCATCAACACCCCGCATGAGATAATCGGAGGTTCTTTCACTCAGATAGGATTCGAACCAATTGAAGCTTCGTCCTCTGAAGCTGTAGAGACGAATCTTACGTAACAGTCAAAAGCTTGAGATATGTCGCAAACACTTCCTTCAGACTAGGATATAGATTTTTCAAAAAGCGAAAGAGATTGCATCTCCCGTACTTGTATTGGTTTGAAAGCTAAATTAAGTAATTGTATGTAAAAAAAAAAATTGACAGTACAGCATAAAATCATTATCCGCTCCATCATAAGATTTTTATCATGAGCAAACAGGACAGAAATACATAAGTACCAACTCGGTGGAGCCGTATCAATAGAAAATTTACCATACAAAATGAATTGGTACGTTTATAATTAGAATTATTATGAATTAGAATAACACCTCTCGGAAATTATATATATAACACTGACATAAGTACATGGAATAGTTTGTTCTAAAATATGTTATATCGATCGATCAACCTCAAAATATTTCACAACGAATTGACATAACCTTAAAGACGACAAAAGCACAATCACAGAACGGATCAGAGACACAAATCACAAAAACACCCTGTGTGGTCTGTAATTGCAGTTTACTGAATTATGACAAGAAACGACGTCAGCGCCATCTGAAACTCTAGATAAATCCCTTTATCAAGTGGGCTGGTGTTCCCCAGTTTGTCCCAATATTTCACAGGTATAAGTGAATACACGATGGTTTTTAGACATCCTACATGTAATTATTTTGTTGAATCGAATATGCATTCAAACAAGTATTTATGTCGAATTGATAAATTCAATAAAAGGTCAATTCAACGGAATAAGCTGATCTCTTCACTAAAAATATTTATTTAAATGAGTAATCATTATGTTAATCCACTGAATGGACAAATATGGCAACCGAGCATGAGAGCCTACACCAGACATTTGAGTCCAGACGTCACAACGATGGCTTTGCTATTCGGTAACATTATCTAAGTTAGCATCAGTTGTGCTAAAGCCATCTAACGCATATAATTCTATATTCTTTAATCTATTTCCGTTGTTTAATTCAAATAAATATTATATTTCTGTTGATACACATGTTCATTCATTATGAGTTGGATATTGTTTCAAAGTTGAACATATACAGGGTGCTTCATAATTAATGCTGATCCTAAAGGGTGATAATCTTTGGATGATTTTAAGAAACACCGCTTTATTTCTGAGATACAGGATGTTGAAATTTATCAAAAAAATCAGTTCTTCCCCAATATCTCTGAAACCGCTTTGGCTTCTTGTTTCAATTTTGGTACATACAAAGTACGCATGAAAATACATTTTTTCCATGATAAAGGATTTCTTTATTTTCAGTGGCGTCCCTTGTTAACATGCCCTGCCATATTTTTGATCAAAATAATGATACGCCCCTGTCTTTTTCCCAAAAAATATTATTTTTGTAATTGTCCTCTATCTTCTCATAAAAACTACGAGCCATGATCACACTTTTCATAAAAGGACTTAGGCGCTCAACGGACTATTTGACAGTTGGCAGTTCAGTTCGACAGTAGACAAGATGTTACCGCGACAACGATGTTTTCCAATGCAAACTTGATTGAAAGCAACATTAGTGTTTTGGGTTGGGTTTGAAATGACCAAAATGTCACTTTTCAAACGTTAATATTTCGAAAACAATTGAATTTAGGAGTAAAGTGTTTTGGAAAAAACTGAGAATTATGAGCAGATTTCAAAAATGGAATAATATTCGGGGTAATCTATTTGAAAAAATTATTGAAGATGGCGTTCAGCCGCCATTTTAAACTTTTAGCTGTGATTTTTCCATGAAAAAGTAGGTTTTCATTTCATGTTCAAGCCCTCCAAATTTCGATATACCAGGTGGTTCAAAAATTAGAAGGGAGGGGAACTGACTTCAGACGAGCACTGTACAATTACATGTCCTGACTACCTGACTCACTGATTTACTGATATACGATCAACGCCCAGACCAAACCGCTGGACCCAAGAGCTAAAATTTTTTTTTGATATTCCTTTCATAAAATTGTGAAAAGGTGGGTGAGAAGGGGGATAAAAGTTAAAGTAGAGTTGGTTTTGAAATTAGAGTCATAGAAATTAGTATTTGGGCTCTTCTTCACGAATAAAGATAAATATGTTTCGGGGTTTTTGAAAATTCAATCCTAAAGCGGGTAAACTGTATAGTTATTTTTAAAGTAAGGTTCGTGAAAATTGGTATTTGGGTTTTACAAATAAAAATAGGTATTTCGGTGTTTTTGGAAATTAAACTACTAAAGGGGTAACGCCGGAAATAGAAGTTTGTATAGGAATTCCGTTATTTTCAAGTTGGGGTCATAAAAATTGGTATTTGGAGTCTTTGTAACAAATAAAAGAGATATGTTTTTTAGTGTTTTCAGAAATTCAACCCCTAAAAGAATGAAAGTTTGTATGGGGGTTCCGTTAGTTTTCAAGTTAGGGTCATTGAATTTGGTATTTGAGTAAGGGATAAAGAAATACTTGTTTCAGTGTTTTAATAAATGCAATCCCTAGAGGGGTGAAAGTTTGTTTGAGGGTTTTGTTAGTTTTGGAGTTAGGGTCATAAAAATTGGTATTTGAGGTCTTTGTTACAAATAAAGAAATATGTGTTTCAGTGTTTCCAGAAATTTCGTCCCTAAAGGAGTGAGTGAATTTGTATTTGTCGACACAAAAAAAAATGAAATTCAACGCGGATGAAGTCGCTGGTAGCAGCTAGTTTTAGTGTATAACAGTTAATAGTTGAAGTATGGTGAGTAAGTTAGTATTTCAAAAGTAATACAAATTAAGTAGGTAGCAATTGGTAATTTTTGGCCAAGGAAGATGTAAAAATGGAAACTGTTAAACACAAAATCAAACCGACGAAAAAAGAAACTGAAAAGCAAAAAATAAAATGAACATTTTTAGTCTTAGCTCTATAACTAATTTTGAGTCGGTGCCAACCAAACAATCAACGACAAATAAAACAAAAAAGCAACGTGAAATCTCCAACGATAGACAAAAACATTTGAAACGTGCGCTCTCCAAACGACCACTCGCAACGACGTGTGCCCTCACGTGTGTACTTGTTCGGGTAGCTGTCTCACTGATATTGACTTCGAGAACGCTCAGCAATTTGCGACGAAAGGATGCGCCACGCACCCCGCTGCCTTCATTTGCTTGTTTGTTTGACACCGACTCAAAATTAGTTACTTACATTGGTTTTGGAGCTCAGTTATTAGGGTTCATTTTATTTTTTGCTTTTCAGTTTATTTTCTCGTCGCCTCAATTTTTGTTAACTATTTATAAAATTTAAATATTGTCTTTTCAAGCCGGTTTTTTTGTCAGATTGATTTTTCGAGATCCTTTGTATATCGGTATATATACCTATATAATATGTATTATATACGTATTCCATTCAGGAGTCAATTGCAGCAAATTCAACTTGAATAAAATTTGTATGCAACCAGCAATATGTTCATATATGTTTTTTTTACTCATTTAATGATGATTGGAAATAAAATAATTCATTTTTATGGATCAATTTGTTTTGCTGATTTTATCCTTCGGGTTACTTTGGTACATACTATAAAGAGAAGAATATAGGCCATGGGTCTAAGCCACCCTCAATATGCGGGTGTCTTTGCAGTTTTTTTTATACCGGGTCGCTGATATATATGGAAACGGTCGATTATCTCCTTAACTGAGATAGCTAGTAAAAAATGTTAGAACACAAAAGTTTTAGGGTTTTTAAAAATCTATTACAATAAATTAAGTATACAGGATAAGTCGAAAAGTTATGGCGAAACTAAGTTTATTTTTCTTTAATGGAACCCCCTGTATATCATTCCATATTTCAATTCTTCCCAAAATTCTAAATAAAATTGATATCCTAATTTAACCGTTTTCGAAATATCGAAATTTGAAAATAACTTTTTACTACTCTCAGATTTATTAAAGAAAAAGTTAGAAATGATGGATATTCATTATAAAATTATACAAGGTGGAATATTATGGATATGATTAAATTTTAGTTATTATTTTTTTAGAGAAAATAAAAAATCATAATTGTTCAGGGTTGATGAAAATGCATGAAACGATAAAAAGGAATTTTTAATGAATGTCCTGTATATTTTAAATTTTATAAAAACAATAGTTATGCCAGAAAAAAAAAAAAAAAAAGTTTTAAAAAACAAGTTTTAATAAACAACAAATAATTTCTTTGGAATTCTATTCAATAAGGTGCTGGAAGTGTTTATATTTACCACCTGACAGTAATGAATTCGCTGAATTTTTTTTGTAGTGAATCTAAAATCATGTTGGGAGGAATGGTGGAAATTTCATGCCTTATCCTTTCTTGCAACTCTTCGATATTTTGCAGCGTATTTTTGTAGACTACATTTTTTATGTAAGCCCACAGAAAAATGTCAAGTGGGGTCATATCGGGAGACCTAGCTGGCCATTCAATTGCCCCCCTGCGTCCAATCCATTTATCAGGAAAAGTATCATCTAGATATGCCCATACCACACGTCCAAAATGTGAAGGAGCCCCATCTTGTTGAAACCATATTTGTTCTGTCGGCAAATTGTGATTGTTATTGTTCGGGAATAATCGTCCAAGCTCCGGAATAATATGTTCATGAAAGAAGGGAATTTTGTGGCATAGCGGACAAATTATTAAATTAAAGAAAAAAGCATCCTCAAGTGGGAGTCGAACCCACGACCTTATGATCTCTGGCCGTACGCTCTACCAACTGAGCCATTCGAGGACATAGGAATCGACACACACTCGTAAATCCTTCCCTTCCATAATTTAATGTTTATGTTAGAAATGAATCGAAGATCAAACGTACTTATCACTGGCCGTCGAGATCCGTTACCTGTCACTCTAACTTCATTGTTATTTGACGATTTAGTAGCAGATTCAGGAAGATGATCTTCAACCACTGATAAGATTTTAGCCAAATATATTATGTGAAAGTGGAAATATTGTGTCCGAAATACATATAATGAAAGAAGGGAATTTTGTGGCATAGTGAACAAATTATCAAATTAAAGAAAAAAAGCATCCTCAAGTGGGAGTCGAACCCACGACCTCATGATCTCCAGCCATACGCTCTACCAACTGAGCCATTCGAGGACATACTTTTACTTTTTGGGGCCGTTGAGTGTGAACTTCCTCCATCCAATGTGGATTTTGGTCTGACCAATACCAATTGTGTCGGTTTACGTGCCCGTTTAAACAAAATGTAGATTCGTCAGAAAACAATATGTGGTTGAAAAGTTGACATTTTCCTTTAATTTATCCATAATACACTCAATTCTTGTAATGAATGAATTTTATATGGATGGAATTTTTGCAGTTTGCAAATTTTATGAATGGAATATCGACTCATGATTTAAAGCCCTCTGTTGTGTCGAGTTTATTGGATTTTCCACCACATCAACTTGACATTCAAAGGATTTTCTTCATTTGTAACGCTTACTGGTCTTCCACTTTTTGGTCGATCTTTGACGCTGCAATGTTTTTGAAACGGTTGATTTAGAAACAGGTTTCCGATCGGGATCAATTCAATAAAAATATCCGCTACTTGGTCACAACTTCGTCGTTTATCACCATATTCTATGATCATTAAATTTCAATACGCTCGGTTTCACTTAAACGTGCCATTTTTGCACGAAAATTATTCACACTAAATATATCAATTTTTTTGACATGCGTTGTCAAGATCAGCACTGTTAGACAAAAGAACGATGCGGCGTTGTTATGGAGCTAGAAACTTCCAAAGGTAACTTGATTGAATATAAACTTAATGGACTTAAATATTTTTGTATAATTATAAAAAAGTTATTTTCAAAATTCGCTATTTCCAATTTGGGATATGATGTGCTATATCAATTTTATTTAGAATTTTGAGATGAATTGAAATATGGAATAATATACAGGGTGTACTTTGTTTCGTCATGACTTTTTGACTGTTCCTGTATCCTTAATTTTTCTTCGCTGTAATAGATTTTAAAAAACCCTAAAACTTTTGTGTCTTAAAAGTTTTCGCATGCTATCTTACTTTAGGAGATAATCGATCCATACATATCAGCGACCCTGTATATATCCACATACAAAGATTGATGACAATTTGACATAGCTAATTTGAAGAGTGGTCAAATATCAATATTTTGGTATATAATATAATTTATTTTCCCAAATTCATCGAGACATTCTTTGAATTTTTAAAGGAGCCAAAGTCACCCAAAATTACGGAACTAAAATTTCAAAAAAAAATGGTGGTAGCTTCTCCGTAACACGAACTGGATAGCAGTGGAAATACATTGAGAGCGATGCGATTATCATTCTAAGCATTTCTTTGCCCACGAAATCATGTTGTTTCTGAAAACATCGTGAAAGCTGAAAAATTACTTTGGATTATTATTGATTGTAAGTACTTTTCCAAAAACGAAGTGCTTGAGTGAGGATGGATGAATGCTTCGGAGGTAATCGCCATTCGCTCGAAGCATATTTTGAGGATTATTTTCCAATATCATAACTATATCCATAATGAAAATTGGAGGTATAATCATAATAATCATACATCGGGTTTGTTTATGAATGTATGTGATGTGGAAAAAGATTACTTGTTGCACAATACGGCAACAATTTTTTGCGATTCTGTTAAAGATCAATACGCTGGGAATAAATATAAATTGCAATTTCCCAGAAATAATGATGAAAATAATACCTGGAATGGAACTAGGTTTTCTAGAAATGATTCTGAATTAGTTACTGGGAATTTCATCACAAACACATATATAATGTTTTGACGAGAATGTAAAGCATTTTTTCATACAAATAATGAATAGCAATGAACAATCCGATAGCCAGGAGCATAATCAACAATCACAAACAAAATTGGAACGTCTACTCGTTCCAGCGTTCCAACTTTGTTAGTGTTAGTTAAGTTTTGCTTAGTTTTGTAAGAGCCTGAAGATGCCATTGACATTGTCGAAATGCATAGCATATTTGGAGCAGACTTCTCTCCTCCCACCCAATTCAGAACTAACCCCACCTAGATAAGGACAATTTTCAAAAAATATTTATTATATATCACAACTGAAAGTACTTACCCTCTCATGTATTCTCTCGTTCATCGTCGGCTTCTTCTTCTCCGCCGTCTTCACATTCAAAATCCTCACCAAGGGCTTTATCGTGATACCCTGAAAAAAAACCGTGAAGTACACCACGGCTATGGTGGTCGTCATGAACATGGGCTGAAGCTTCACGATTTTCGGATCGATGAGGAGGACGAGCGCGAAAGCGACTGCCCCCCTCAGGCCCCCGTATGACATCACGAATTTTTCTACGGTGTCCAGTTGGTGGAGGCGAAAACGATTTGCTATTGCTGTGAATATTATAACACCTGAAAAGAGTGAAATTTTAAAAAGTAGTAAAAAAATTATCGAGTGAAGACGAATGGTCAATGTGATATGATGGATAGAACTCTATAAATCCGTCGTCTCACGACTTGACGAACTCGGCTTGGGGGAGTGTGCTCGGTCAACAAGAGTGAGGTTTGTGCCTGATCGGTCTCACGGCGTGTATAATTCCACCGACTCGTTGTCTATCAGTGGCTAGAAGTTGATACACGAGCCTAAGAAGGGCTACATTGTCCACTGCAGATAGCGCCGATGAGAGGATAGGATTTGCAGCAGCGTATTTTTGTATACATATTTTTTCTTTTTCATATAAATCTACGAATGCAATAATTGCTTCTGAATTCCTTTCCATGTTAGTACACAATAATGAAATCAACACTCAACTATGCTTTGCACCATCAAACTTCTCTCCGAAGTGACCGGGCTCCCCCGTCGTAGCCGACACTGTGGACTGACACCCTCGCGCCGTGTGGCTGCTCAACAAGCCATACAGCACGAGCCAGCAAGTCGAGCTTCGCGCCTTTGATGATTGGGAGTTAACCGACATTTCATGGGCTTAAAGCCGGCGTCTCACGGCGCGAACTTGGCGAGCTCGGCGATCGACTGCGTAGGATCGAGACTTGTCAAGCGAAAGTCGAGGTGCCTCGACCGTTCCCATGAAATGTCGGTAAATTCCCAAACATGGGACGCGAGGCTCGACTAGCTGGCTGTGCTGTATGGCTTGTTGAGCGGTCGGTTGGTGGTTGGTTGGTTGAAAGCTGACGAACCAGAGGCAGGGTTGGCACTTAGCTTCCCTTGACACTGCGACCAGCTGGGGTCTATTGTATCACTCTGTCGTCAGTGGTTCCTCATTCAAATAGGTTTGTGCCTTTAATTAGGTTTAGTAGCCTGTTGATGAGGTTCTTCGGATTCATGCCTGTTTCCGGCTGATCTCTCCAAAGGTTCTGTGTCGCCTACTACTTAGGGCGTCACAGTCGAAGATAATATGAGAGGCTGCTTTCCTCCTCTTCATCACATAGCCTACACTCCACGGTTTCCTGCGTACTCCCCATGGTGTTTAGGTGTTTTCTTAGGCCGCAGTGTCCAGTCAACAGACCCATTATTATACGTGCCTTCGTTCTGTTCAGGTTCAGAAGGTCAGCTGTCAGGGTCCGGTTTGGATGCCCTACCATGACTTTGCTGTGTATTTGCCCGACAGTTTGATCCCAATATTGTTGGTGTCTTCTTTTTATCCACTCGTCGATCAGGGTCCTGCATCTGGTATGTCCAGTTGTTCGGATTCTCCAGTTTTTTGTTTGTTTCAGTCTGTATGCACTCATCCTGGCCTCTCCAATGACATGTGAGTCAAGGGGTTCGAGGTTTAGGATGATTTCCATTGTAGCTGTTGTAGTGCTATTCATTGCACCCGTAATACAGGGACAGGCAAGCCTCTGGATTTTCCCAAGGTTAGTTTTTGCCTGTCTTTGATTTATTTTTGGCCACCTTAAGAGTGAGCCATAAGTTACTCTTGGTCTTATTACCGCTGTGTAAAGCCAGTGCAGGGCTTTCAGTTTGAGCCCCCAGGTTTTTCCAATAGCTCTCCCGCACATCATGAAGGTTATCTTACTTTTATTGGTTACATCTTGAAGATGCGGGTTCCAGGTTGGTTTCTTGTCAAGAATCAGCCCTAGATATTTACCTGCTCTACTACTTGTAATGTTTCACCGAATAGTCTGGGAGGTATAAGATCTCCCATGTTTCTTCTCCGGGTGAAGGGAATTAGTGTTGTTTTGTTCGGATTTGGCCTTAGGCTCTCTCTGTCAAACCATTCCTCTACTGCCCTCAGTGCATTTTGCATTAGCTCTGAGGTTGTTCGAGTATTCTTTCCTTTGATGAGGATGACCAAGTCATCTGCATACCCTTGAGAGTAATACCTTTGGTTATTCAGGGAAATTAGCAGTTCATCTACAACCATGTCCCACAGAAGGGGGGAGAGTATGTGGGGTACCTCTGGAAATTTCAACCTGCTCTGTTTCCTCGAACATGTTGGCTTGGACCAGTCTATTGTGAAGCATTGAGTGTATCCACCTGCAGGTGGTTTCGTCAATGCCTCTTCGAGTGGCCGCAGAGACCATACTTTCAAAGGAGGTGTTGTCGAAGGCGCCTCCGATGTCTAGGATAGTGCAATTCCTTTGTTTGCTAGAGACTCTTCAAGCCTTGAAACAAGCTGATGAAGTGCTGTCTCGCATGATTTTCCTGTTAGATAGGAATGTTGGTTTTGGAATAAAGACCACGTTTACAGTTTTCCAGGTTTGAGGTAGCCATCACAATGCTAGGCTCAGCCTGTACAGTCTGCACAGTTCTGGTGCTAGATATTCAACTCCGCTCTGAAGTAGTATGGGAAAAACTCCATCTGGGCCCGGAGACTTGTAAGGCTTGAAGGAGTTTATTGCCCACACTACTTTTGAATGAGTTACCGTTCGTTTAGCCACTTCCCAGTCTGCCCTATTTGCCCTCAAATAAGCGGTCACACGGTGCTAGGGTGTCTGTCCACAGTGTCGGTACGACGGTAGCCCGGTCACTTGGAAGTTTGGTGGTGGCAGAGCATAGTTGAGTGTTGTTTTCATTATTGTGTATTACCATGGACTGAAATTCAAAAGCAATTATTAAATTATCAGATTTATATGAGAAAGAAAAAATATGTGTATAAAAATACGCTGCTACACAAGCCTATCTATAGCTACTGCACTGGACAATGTATCCCTTCCTTCTAGCCACTGATAGACGACGAGTCGGGGAAATTATACACGCCGTGAAACCGATCAGGCTCGAGATTGCACAAACCTCACTCCTGTGCACCGAGCACAATCCCCCAAGCCAAGCTCGTCAAGTCTCGCGCCGTGAGACGCCGGCTTAAGAAAGTCACTCAGTTTTTCCTATCTCAACTAAGGGTTGATAAATACCTTCCGATTGTCGCACTACGGGTATTTCGACAACTATTCATCGTAGTTCTTTGCTGAGCCTATATTTCAAGCTACCAGCGTTACTTATGCCAATGATAGAAAGGGGGCTCTTATATCATACTAGTTCAGTATTTTGCAATAATTACTTAGTTACGAGCTGAGTGATTATATTCTTTATACCAACATGGTCATTAATTACACAACTATGCAAAATTATACTTTTTGAAAGTTGTTTTACTAAATTATAAATAATCGTAATAATAGTATAATGTGATATTGAACGATTTTTTCATTATATCCACCCCGTCAAAATTAGCAGATTCAGATAATTTTGTAATTCGAAGGAAAAATAGGTGTAAATTACCGTTTAAATGGAGTTTCATTTAATTCAATAAAATTATAAAAGACATGAGAAATTGATAGAATCAACGATATTGTTATTTTTAACCGACAAAAAAAAGTTCTCAAGTCAACGCTAATTTTTTTATATTCTTTTATGTATGACTACGCATAACTTTTACAGAGTTGTCCGATTTTGATTCTTTTTTTTATTGGATAGAGTATACCTCGAAGTTCGTTCCATTTGGATGCAACATAGGAGTAGAAAAATAGGGGATGATTGATTTTTAGATTCTTCTAAATATCGTTTTCTCATTCACACAATTTTTACAGGCCTACCTATGTTGTCATAGAAAGATTGTTGTTTCATTAGTATTAATATTATATGAAAATTGATAGTTAAATTAGGTAATTATATTTTATTATATAATAGTTATAGTAAAGTAAGGTATATAACTGAAAGTGAAAGTAATCAAAAATTTAGTAGGTAGTAATTAGTAAATTTTAGCCGAAAATTTTTTAACAACAAATCAAATCGACGAAAAAAAAAATTTTGAGTCGACAACAACCAGAAATTATTGAATTCTTTAAAAAATAATAAAAAAAAATAACATAAAAATGCAACTGAAATCTCCTGCGATAATGAACAATAACATTCTAAAAAGGGTTCTCCGTACGACTAGCAACGACGTACGACCACTAGCACGTTTGTGCCCGTTTGGGGAGCGGTCTCGCTGATATTAACACGGGATCGCTCGGCAATTTCCGGCGAAGGAACGCGCCGCCGCCGCGCATCCCGCTGCCACCATTTTACGCTTCACGTAATTGATTTGCTTGTTTGTTTGTTTGGCGCCGACTCAAAATTTTTAATTTACATTAGGAACATAGTTGTTAAGACTAATAAGGTTTATTTTATTTTTCGCTTTTCAGTTTCTTTTTTCGTCGGTTTAATTTTTTGTTAAAAAGTTTTTATTTGAGAAAAACCTTTGTTTTGTTGGTTTCGTCGATGAACTTCATCGGTTTCTCTATGGTTCATCCAACAATACATATACATTATATTGACGTCCCAGTAGCCTTGATATGTTCTTTGCATCTCTTTAATACCTTGATAAAACCGTTCAGCTTGTTCTCCACTCTCCAAGATTGTTTGAAAATGATCAATCCTAGAGATTTGTTTGAAAATAAAGAAAATTGTCATAAAATCAGATATGGATCATCTGCGGGTGAAAGATCAACTTTAGTCAGTATCAGATGTAGTTCAACGTCCAGCGTGGCTTTAGCCGCGAAAGTAGCTGTTTTCTGTTTGATATTACAAAATTAACTTTATTTTTATTGTATATTTCTCGAATTCCCGAAAAATATTTTCATTCAATATTCAATTGGGAATGTTTCCCTTTTCAATTTAAGAAATGAACTCATGTTATTATTGTTCAACATTTATTTGACTATTTTTTTGTAATTAGTATCTTTAATGTCGCCATAAAATTTAAATTGAATTTTTTCAAAGAATTCCAGTTTTTTTCAAGCTTGTTATGACATTCTCAAAATTAATTGAAAATGAGAGTACAAATCGCAATATCTAGTGATTATTTCGAAATAATTACCAACTTTGAATGGTTTTGGGGCTTTTGTGAACATTGGAGATCATTAATTCATTGTCTGATGACTGGATGAATCTGAAGATGATGATGCAGTGCATCGTTTCGCTAGCAAAAGACTTCAAAACATTTCAAAAATGGAAAACAATAGTGACAGTATGTTTTTTAATCTTTGATGTTGTAATACATCAATAAAACCTCTAATGTGGTGGTTGAAATTACAGTTCCACCAAATCGTTTTTATAAAACTGGTTGAAATAAGGTGTATTTCATGAAAATGACGTCATTCTCATCCATCGCCACCACCTCAACCACACCAATTTGTTGGATATAAAAACGTGCCCAACTCTATTGCTACAGAAACCTCATTTTTCAAGATTCGTCTTGCCATTGAACACTTTTTTACTAATAATTAGATTAAGAAGCAATAACACAAGTAACAATGCTCTTTCGTGATTTCAATTAAAAAGATAGATGGAGGACAACAATTTCAATTAATAAGATAAATGTAGGACCATTATATTTCCAGAAAAATTCTTATATTTCAATGCTTCTTCCATTTCAGATTATCTGTTGGGTTCGTGGAATAATGTATTCCTCTGACCTTACATTCCATTATCGAATTCGAGAAAGGACGGTAACTTTTCCTGTACAAAAGTATTTACTGTTAAATTGGCTCAGTTGATGTTATGTTGCTTGCTTGACCTCTCTGAAGAAGTTTCTATGGCACACGATTCAGAAATCGATATCTCCAGAGCTACTAAATCAGATTAAAGTCGGCATTCGTGAGCTGTCATAATTGAGCAAATCGTATCAACATAGAGAACTTTTCGATGGGAAATAACAGGGCCGGTCTTTTACTGTTATTTCAAAAAATATCGAAAAATGGTTCAGATATTTTCTATTCGATATCGACAGGTACAGATGTACCGGGCCCTGGACGATAGGGGCCTCATGTGAAAAATTAAGAAATGAATTAAAAAATAGTATTTCTTTTGGAAGTACACATAACTAGATAATTGCAAATAAATATTTTATCGATTCAAAATCGACAGCAGTTCAATTTAGTCAACAAAGTCACAGCGTTGCTATGGAAATGATATGGTTGAATATACATGGTGTTAGTGAATGAGTGCGACAAACTTCAGGGGGTGATTCTGCATGAAAAAATAATATATATAACTGCTATATAACTTTTGTCCGCAAATGCTTCGTTTTCCGAGATACGGGGTGTTGAAGTTTTTCTTAAAAACTGACTATTTATTTATTGCTCTGAAACCGGTCGAAATATGCAAATGAAATTTGGTGAGTTTCAAGAGGTAGTTATTGCGCATTCTTTGACATGCAATTGAGAATTTCATGTTCATCATTCGCGCGCATACGGGTAATGATCTCAATTTTTTTTAAGAAAAAAATGGTACGTCACTGAGATATTTCAAATTAAAAATTATTTTTGAATTCCTTTCAATTTGTGACAAAATATCTCTCTTGCCTTTTTTTGGCGCCGTTTTTATGCAATGATATAAAACATCTTGACGCGATTTTGTCAATACTTTAATACATTATCTAGTAGCGATGCAAGTAGGCTACTGTCAACATTCTGTTAAATACGAATATTTCAACGGAATGTCAACTAAGCGTTTGTTCATTTCGAGCCTTTTGTTTGGTATAACAATAATGAAAATGAGTAATTAATTTTTATTTTATCGAAAAGAATGAAAAATTATACAAATGCGGAATTGTCAGACATGCATTTTGTCTATGGTCGAACTAATGGAAATGGTCGGCAAGCTCGACGATTGTATGCTGAGTTGTATCCAGGACATAGGGTTCCCCATCACACAATATTTGCTCGTCTTCACCAACGTTTGCGCGAAAATGGTACATTTAAGAAACAGACGGCTGACTGCGGGCGCCCTCGAGAAGTACGAACTGTGCAACTAGAAGAAGCAGTTCTCGAGTTATTTGCGGAGTCACCTGAAACAAGTACTCGAAAAATTGCCAACATACTGAATGTAAGCAACTTCACTGTATTTGAAATTATTAAAGAACAGCAATTGTATCCGTTTCATATTCAACGTGTGCAAGCTCTACTACCTAGAGACGTTTTTCCGCGCCTAGTTTTCTGCCATTTGATTCTTCATCAAATCGCTCAAATTCCTAATTTTTCAAATGGCGTTTTGTTTACTGACGAGGCTAATTTTGGACGTCAGTGTATACGAAATTTCCATAACAATCACCTCTGGGCTGAGGAAAATCCACATGGAATCTTTGAAGTGGATTTTCAGCATCAGTTTTCAGTAAATGTATGGCTTGGGGTACTTGATGATCATGTAATCGGTCCATATTTCCTTCCATAACGATTAACAGGCGACTCTTAGCTTAATTTTCCTACAGGAAGAGTTACCTGTTCTTCTTGAAGAAATACCTCTACAGCTGAGTCAACACTTCTGGTTCAATGCACCAGTCCATTTTAGCATTATTGTACGTAATCACTCAGATACAGTATATCCAAATCGTTGGATAGGTAAGGGAGGTACGGAACATTGGCCTGCTCGATCTCCGGATTTAAATACTCTAGATTTTTAAATTAGGGGTGTTCTTAAGTCATTAGATTATTCCACTCCCGAAGAAAATTTTGAAGACCTGAGGAATCGAATTATAGCCGGCTGTGAGACAATAAGAAATACACCAGGAATATTTGCGCGGATACGACAATCAATGAGGCGAAGAGTTGAATCTTGTATCACGTCTGCGGGAGGTCATTTTGAACATTTGTTGTAGCTTTGCGCCTATTTATTTGTTAGTGTTATTTTCTGTTATTGTTCTGGTTTAACGTTATTGTATTAGATAGTTCTTGATAATGTATTGAAGAAATGAAAAATGCTCGTTAAGATGTTTTTTTTTGCATAAAAACGGCGCCCCATACAAAAAAAGGCAAGATATATTTTTTGTCACAAATGCAACGGAAAACTCAAAAATGATTTTATTTGTAATATCTCAGTGGCGTACCATTGTTTTCTTTGAAAAAATGGAGATCATTACCCGTATGCGCGCCAATAATGAACATAAAATTCCAAATTGCATGTCAAAAAATGCGCAATAACTACCTCTTAAAACTCATCAAATTTCATTTGCATATTTCGACCGGTTTCAGAGCAATAAATAAATATTCAGTTTTTAAGAAAAACGAAACGAAGCATTTGCGGACAAAAGTTATATTGCAAACTATCATTATGTTTTCATGAATAATCACCCCCTGAAGTTTGTCGCACCCTGTATATTCAACCATATCATTCCCATAGCAACGCTGTCACTTTGTTAACTAAATTGAACTGCTGTCGATTTTGAAGCAATAATACATTTATTTGCAATTATCTTGTTTAATAATTTTGACGATTTTGACGACAGCAAACTGTCATTATTTTTTCATGCAGAATCACCCCTTGAAGTTTGTCGACTTATTTACTAACACCCTGTAAATAAACCATTTCAGCAGTTCTTGACAAAACGCAAATATGTCTGATACTGATAGTGATAAATTAATTTTTCGTGCAATCGCACGCAAAGTGAGTATTTCGCGTTTTCAACACAGTCCACGAAATTTAATTTCGCGGCCGTTGCCCATAGCAACGGCTGCCAAACCAAACATCACTTCCAAATTTGACATTTCTAAAATACGACAATGGCAAGGATTATTTTACATTCTGTTTGTCACACTAAACTTTGAACTCGCTGTAACATTTTTCGAACTGGCGTTTAGAATTTTTAGGTATTAAAACGGAAGGCGCTAAGTTTACAATAAGCTCTGGAGGAGTGCAAGATATTAAAATATCACTATCAGTATCAGACATATCTGCGTTTTGTCAAGAACTACCAAAATGGTTTGTATATATTCAATCATATCATTTCCATAGCAACGCTGTGACTTTGTAAATTAAATTGAACTGCTGTCGATTTTGAAGCAATTATATATTTATTTGCAATTATCTGATTTAATAATTTTGTCGATTGCACGAAAAATAGTGTGTATGCCATGCCATGACCGCGAAACTTTTCAGCGACCTCAAGATTATCGTGCCTCGGCCGCAAGCGGCCTCGGCGATAACTCTTCTTTCGGTCGCTAAAAAGGTATTTCGCGGCCTTGGCATACAAATAACTATTATTATGCTAGGTCGATGTCGATTTCTTTTATCCTATGCAACGCTTCGACCGCGCGGCGGCAGGGGAAGGTAGATACTAGGAAGTCCGTTATTTACCAAGTTGTTTTTTTTCTACAGCGTTCCCCTTAATTTTTTGTTTATGGTCTAAAAAGAAATATCAGACCAAAAAAATTTCCATATTTAACCTTGCCCCTAAGACGATTTTCCACATTACATTTCCATTTGAATAACATGGAGTTTTGCTACTTTTTACATTAATTTTTTTTTCTTGAACAACTGAATTTAAAGTAATGAGATATACTATTCTTGTAGGGAATTGAACGCTCTACAGAAAAGGTTTTTTTATAATTCTTTTATAACTTCACTCTTTCAAAAGTTATTCGAAGAAAAAGTTGAACTCATCCTAAATTTTCAGATTTTTTTACTTTTACAGCAAAATTATTATTATTCAGATGAAACTTTGTTGTTTATTTCTAAAAATATCTTATTCTGATGGTTCTATCAGATAAAATTTAGAAAAAAAAACGAAAACTGAAAAATATTTTTTTTTATGATATCTAGTTCCAATTTTAATAATTTTTGGGACTTTATCAATTTCAAACGCACAACCAATCAATTTCTACAGAATCTCATAAATTTTCCTACGCTTCCATTAATTTGTTTTCAAGTGGAAATCCTACTACAAGGGCCTAAATAACTCAGAAATTACTTTTGGAAGCATTTCTGCCAACACACAAATTTTTTATTGACGCAAGCGCACTGAAGCGTAATTAAGTACCACGACTATAATTGAGGTAGCGCTTTTAGCCCATCTGATTTTTATTCAACGTATCTCTGCAGAACATTGTGGATGTTGTAAAGGAAAACATTCTCAATTAAATATTGAATGGAAATATTTTTCTGTGAATTGAAAAATTCACGATAAAAATTGAGTTATTTTTTGTGAATGTCTACTACTTCTCCGGCTAAAACCATCCTAGACATTGAACTACATCTGATGAATGTTCCGAAAGGACCCTAACTCAATAGAAAAAATCCGTAATTGAAAATTTGCATTTTCATTCCAATAGTTGTTTGATTTTCTATTCCAGTCTTAATTAGGAACTCATGGAGATGAATGAGGCAAAGAAGAATGTTTTTCTAAAGAGGGTACTCACCAGAAATCATTTGTAACATTGACGCAAGAGAGGCATCGCATTCTCTAGGTCTTCAATACATTTTTGTCGACGAAATTCTATTTCACGCTTCCACGATCATCAGGAAGACCGGAAGAAATGGGAAACACATTTTCAAGAAGCAATCTCACTTTGCAAAGATGGAAAAAAGTTAGAAACATTTCTTTGGGAAAGACACTAAAGACTGAAGTTTATCTTTCAGTCGCAGATGATTTCACATTGATGAGTTCATGGATACTATTTAACCTCGTGATGATTATCGAGAACTTTTGGAATTATGTGAAATATTTTAAGGCACAATGGATTCTGAGAAAATAAAATTTTATAAACCTGGTGCATTCCATCACGCTCGATGGATGTCCGAAGCAATTTATTGTTTGAAAATTTATATTTTCCGAAATAATATTAAATTAACTAAAGAAGATGGAAATTTCATTATTTATTGTTTTTGTATATTACACCTTTAGCCGCCACTGCACCAAATCAAGACCTTGAATTCACGAAAACTGTTTACCAATATAGAACAATCGATAGAGTTTTAGAGACATTTGGAAACCATTTATGGTATTTGAGTCCTGAAGCAGCGGCCTTGTCGTTTTTTGATAAAAATGTATTTTTTAGTGTAAAGCAAAAAATTATAGTCAATGATACCTACTGCAGAAAGAGCTGTAAAATTGACTGAAGAATATATTGATATTTCATCTAACGACGAGGATGAGGAACAATACATGATTCAAATTGTAAGCGAGTATAAAAAAATCCCAAATGTAACTGAAGAATGTTTAATAAAATAAATGATGTTTACTCAGATATTAAAAATTTCATTTGATCCTATATATTTTTCAATTTTTTCTCAATTTCATATCATAAGACAATCAGAATTAGATAATTTTGGAAATAAAACAACAAAGTTTCATCTAAATAATGATAATTTTTCTGTAAAAGTAAAAAATTCTGAAAATTTAGGATGAGTTCAACTTTAACTTCGAATAACTTTTGAAAGAGTGAAGTTATGAAAGAATCATAGGAAACTTTTTGTAGAGCATCCAATTTCCTACATGAATATGTATCTCTTATCACTTTATCTACAGTTGTTCAAGAAAAAAAAATTAAATCTAAAAAGTAGCAAAACCCCATTTTATTTAAATGGAAAATATATCGTCCTAGGGGCAAGGTTTAATATAGAAATTGAGATCTCATTTTGGTCTGATATTTTTTTTAGACCATTAACAAAAATTTTTGTGGGGCTGCAGAAAACACCCTAATAGATACCAAGCTCTCGCCTCGTCCGTCGCAGTGCAGTGCAGTCATTTTACTTTGTTTTTACCTTGGAATTATCGAGTGTGTGTATTGACGATCATAAATTATTGTGTAATTTGTGTTCATAAAACGAACAAGTTATACATCCTTCTATACAATGAATGGACATAAATCTGGTGCACAGAAGTGAAAAGCTACAACTGATGATTGTTCGAAATCAACTGAAACCAAAACTTTGGAACCGGAGATATGATTTAAAGAATCAAAATAGTCCTAATGATCGTACTAGTGAACCATATCAAAGCACTATTCATTCAAATGTACCCAGACGACCTTCCACCAAGCTTGGAAAGCGAAATTATTCATCTCAAAAATATTCACCATGCGACATTCAGAGAAATAACAGGTCCTTTAGCATTATTCAATGCAATTTACCAGTTGCAACATTTTTCCAGAAGTGAGCATTGCACTGCGCATATCTCCAATCTGCCAATCACAGTCGCGGAAGGTGCGCGAGCAATTAGCAAGCTTGCCCTAATGAAGAAACTAGATGCGTGGAACAATGCTTCAACAGCGATTGAGATTGGGGTTGTTATCTATGGACTTGGGGCATGGGGGAGGAGTTTAATGTGCAGCGCCGCAGTGGCGGAATCGGACAAACTGATCCAGACAGTATCACTCATCCCAATTTACCGCTGTGATAAAAAGGGTGTCTACAAAGTGCGTTAGTTTACATTTTTCGGCCACAAACGTCCAAACGGCATTCGTTTTGTGATACGGTGGGTAAAAGTTTCGTATCAAAGAGAGGTCCGGTGTTGAAAGTGCGCGTATAATAAATGGATAATAATGAACGAGTCGGCCGCAAATAACCTCGAATCAAATGTAAATGACGTGAAAGACGTAAAAAAAAATAAGTTTCCGGGTGACCACTGCTGCTTTAACACCAAAACCTACACGGGAAGAAATATCACACACTTGGAACCTTGAAGAAGATATAACGAACGACAATCTCAATCTGTCAATAAAACCGCAGGTCAAGAAAACAAAGAAGATCATCACATACGCACGTGATGAAACTGAAAGAAGATCCCGTTTTAACAGTACATCTACCTCAATAATTGAAAAATAAAACTTATCCTATTGTTTGCTCAATTGTAATTCTACTATTCCTATTCATTATTACTTTTTTTGCTCCATTATATTTATTTCTTTCTTTCCAAGTGATATCAATTCCCAATCAGCCTGAATTTTTTTATTATTATAGATTCTTTCTTTCTTCTCCAATGAGTCAATATTCAATAATTTACTATGGATCAATACATCAGAGATATCAACTACATCCCAGTAGACACCTACGTCCTAAATAATATTGAAGGGTGCACAAACACGTTTAAATGCACCCCCGAATAAGAAATTTGATGGTTTTTCTACCGTGAACTACAAACGTGACCAAAGGAAAAATTGTATATTGGCAGTACGAAAAGTAAAGTGAGTGGAAAGTCAGTTATTATTGTACACTAATTAAGAACTAGTTTCACTTTTTTGTTGAAAATTATTCACAAATTGAAATAATGCAGAATTGATATTGACTTTGTATGTACGGTATACACTTGGAAATTTCATAGTCAAATGATAATTTCTTTGCACATTTTTGGGTTGACAAACTCGACATTAATGTATTCGAATATAAACAATTACATTTTTTCATACTAATAATTACAGTAATATGAAAAAAATGGATCAAACATATTTTTATTCATGTAATACTTAATACAATTCAAAATATTTTTTTAGACAAATTCTGACAGTAAACGAACAACATGAAAAATATCTTAAAATGTATTATGTAAAAGAGAAAACAATATTTTCAATATATTCATTTATACAAATTCTGACATTATTAATATTTCTTTAATAGTTTTTGCATTCGTGTAATTTACTGCAACATTAGACTTGTAAGTTTTTATTAAATTCTATCAATTATTTGTGAAAGTATTTTTAATCACTTCTAATTCGACAGAGTACTGATTCGTTGTCGCTGCTACTTGGTTAATCACTTTTGCATGTATGCTGCACGGAGCTGAGAGGCAAACAATTTCCCATATGGTACAGGAATGCGAACTCACTGCCTATCGTGGAACTCCCCAGAGCTTGATCAACCTGTCTTCAGTTGCAATCAAATGGATCGACACTTCTAATATAAGGATATAACTTTCCAACAATTTTATCTTTTCTCTATGTCTGTTGGTGATTATATGTCCTATGTGCTGTGTTTATAGATTACTGACTGATACCGTATTGAATAACCATGTGATAAAAGCCATACGCTAAATAAATAAATGCACGAAGAAAAATGTGTGTTATTGTAAAGAAATTATTTAACTTTCTGGGATAATTTATCTTTTCCATCAAAAGTTGTTCATTACTGGTAACAAACTTTTTTTGTAACATACGGTCTTCCTGTCGTTACCAGAATGATATGCTAAAAATCCGCATTGTCAATATATATTTGGATATATATATATATTATCTTAAACATTAGTATATTATATATCTCAGAAAATGAACATACGAAAATGATAATTTCTAACCATAGGATGGTGGTGATGAACGTAAAGCGTAAAATGATGGCAGCAGTGTGCTCAGCGACGGCGCGTCCCTTCGCCAGAAATTGCCGAGCGTTCCGAAGTCAATATCAGCGAGACAGCTACCCGAACGGGCACACATGTGAGAGCACATGTCTTTGCGAGTGGTCGTGCGGAGGGCACTTTTCTGGAATGTTATTGTTTATCGCTGGAGATTTCACGTTGCATTTTTATGTTAGTTTGTTTTGATCATTTCTTTAAAGTAATTTGAATTTGTTGATTGTTTGTTTGGCGCCGACTCAAAATTAGTTACATACATTAGTTTTGGAGCTTAGTTATTGGGAAATTTTTTTTTTCTTTTCAATTTCTTTTTTCTTCAGTTTTATTTTTTGTAAAAAAGGATAAATTTTTGTAATTTTTAGTTGCTAAAATCTACTGATTGCTACCTACTTGATTTGGATTACTTTCAAAATACCTACATATCCACCTTACTTTAACTATAATCTGTTATATACTTTAACTAGCAGGTACCAGCGATTTCGTCCGCGTTGAACTTTCTTTTTTTTTTGTGACGACTATTACAAATTCACATACCCCTTTAAGGACGGAATTTCTAAAAATACTAAACTACGTATTTTTTTATTTGTAACAAAGCCTAACGCCCTACCGCTTTATTGAAACACTGAAACCTGTATTTCTTTATCGCTCACAAGGACCTAAAATACTTATTTTTATTACCCTAATTTGAAAACTAACAGAATACCCATCACAAACTCTCACCCCCATTTCACCCCTTTCGTGGTTGAATTGACAAAAGCACTGAAATACATTTTTCTTTTATTTGTATCAAAGACTTCAAATACCAACTTTTATGACCTCAACTTGAAAACTAGCTATACAGACTTTCAACCCCCATTTAACCCCTTTAGAGTTGAATTTTCATAAACCCTGAAACACATTTATCTTCATTTGTGAAGAAGAGCCCAAATACTAATTTCCATGACTCTAATTTCAAACCAACCACTTTCACCCCCCTTCTCACCCACCTTTTCATCCCTTTAAGGATGGAATATCAAAAATATAGGCTGTCAAAATGTGTACATATTACCCCAAACTCGAGGTAGCTGCTGTGAACCGTTGAGGAAATCCCTCGACTGTCTTCCGTCTCCATCATCAAATTAACTCTGGGCCTCCATATGTTGTAGTGTCATCAGAACTACATATGTGTGAGAATTTTCAACAAAATCAGTTCACAGCTGTAAAATCAATAAATCATCCCCTATTTTTCTATCCTCAGGGGTGTTATTCGAACAGGAACAACTTCGAAGCATACTCTATACAATAAAAAAAGAATCATCCAAATCGGACAACCCAGTACAATGTTATGCGTGATAGAATAGGTAGAGAAGTGGAAATTCAGTGGGTGAACCAACAATCATCCCCCCTTTTCCTACCCTTAGGAGTGTTTTTTTTCAAATCCAAATGGGACCAACTCCGAAGTAAACACTATCCATTGAAATCGGTCAACTCTGTAAAAAGTAATGCGTGGTCATACATGAAAAAAAATATACGCGTCGACTAGAGAACCTCCGCCTTTCTTTCGTCGGTTAAAAATAGATTTCGATATGAATTTCCGTATATGGTCAGGCATCACAAATGATTGCGGGTGATGCTACGATGTTCTAAAATCAAATGTCTAAATTGGAATCCTTCTTAGCAGGTAGAAAAGTTAATGGCGTTGCCAATGACGCATTGTATTCTCTGGGAGACTATCATAAAGAATCGGTAGGTTTGTTTTGGTTCAGAGCCAGGACGATTCCGAATCAGTTCTGAAGAGCTGGACAAAAGTAGCGTGAAAGATTTTGCTGGGGTCAGTTTTCAATAAACGACTATGTGACTACTACGAACGGTTCTAGGACCGTCCCTACTGCGAACCAAAACAAGCCTTTTATTATTTTATATACAAGTTCATTTTAATAATTTAAAATTTTATTCAATGCGTGCATATAATTTCAAAACGGAAATATTTTGTTTCATAAATGAGAAAAAACAATTTAAATATTTTTTATAAAGAAATTAGATCAAATCGTTAAAACTTTTTAGCATGTGTGAAATGGGCAGAGCTCTCAAAATGGTGAGTTACTCCTTTTCTCTTGATATGTGTAAAGAAAGGCATTTATTTGTATTTGTGAATTTTATTATCATACTATATTTTCCAAATGAACTTAATTATAAGATTTTCTTTCTCAAATGCAGATTTATTTCTGTTACTTCCAAGAGAGTGAAGTTTTGCAATTTTATATTACTATATATTGTATCAATTATAATGATAAGTGATATAAGAAACATTGACTGATTGATTTCAATATTAAATGATCGAATATAACAGTAAACCAAAGATAACAAATATATGGATTTAATTTAGCTACCTATGAACATTTTTCTATTAAGCTTACTGAAAATGCTTAAGTATTTTGATTTATATTATTATACAGATAGTTACTTGCAAATCAGATATATTTGAGTGATTATGATTTTATTCTACCTTGAGTATTGAAATTGATATTATTATATTTTTACCAACATTCTATTAGTATTTTCTTTCTTGATTGACTAAGTACATAGATTGAACGAATCTTCTTTAATCATATATTGAGGAGATTAATTGGGTAGGCCGCTCCCCATAAAAATCTAGTTGTACGGCAATTAGCTAAACGACACTCAGTATAGAACCTCTGCAACCTTTGAAAATACACATTTGTACTGTCAATGTGTGCAAATAATTATAGTTTAGCATCGACTAAAGTGAACCAAATTAAATTAAGGTAATACATTGTACATGAAGAAACCATAAAACTCGGGTTTTCTAACGTGTTTTTTTTTGAGTTATACAAGGGGTTTGACTTCAAGTTGTGGGATTTTGATTCTACAATTGTATAGGTTTTAATATTCGGTTATAGGTATGGCATTTTTTCATTCTATATCTAGAGCTGGATATAACATTTGATTCTCAGGTGTGGAGTTTATTTCAAACAACACCCTGTTTGGGGTCATATTATTCGGTGTAACAGGTGTGGTGTGTTTATTCATAACACCCTGGACGGGTATAACAACGTGAGTATCTTTTTTCTATCCAATGTGTTACCTATAACCATTGTTATAAAAGTTTTACAATTTGTACTTCCATTTGCAGATTTTCCTTGTACGCAAACTGATGGGATCTCAAGATCCCGAAACATGTCTTTTTAATTAGATATCTTCAATTAATCATTGAAATGTGGAGATGACTCTGAGTTTTTCTTCTACTGCTTATATAAATGTTATATAATATATAACTATCGAAATCTTGATCGACCATGGTCGTTCGAAATTAAAAATAACAAATACAGGAATCGTCTTCAAAGAAAACTTATGTATGAAATATCTCAAGTACTCACCTACAACTCTATAAAATGAGCAAAACATTATTGTGAGTATAACAAACCACGTGTTCCAGTCGTGGTTTTTGTTGACAGTGGCAACACCCAGGAACATGAAGATGATCGTTTCTGACGAACTGCTCAGCATTTTCATGGCGTACTTGATAGTTGTATGCGATTTGTTCGATATGTTTGCCTCTACGTAATTCTTCATTGTGATGCCACAAAAAGTAATTCTGCAAAAAGAGCGAAATCATGTATTAAGATGTCTTTGGGTAAAATAAAATAATGTATGCATAATGTTCACGTAGAACATTGGCAATACAGGAAAAAACATTTCAGAAAAGCCATCACATTATGATGCGCCAATAAAGCGGAGGTTAGTCTTTTCGACTGATAATGAAAACTGGAAATAAATAGAAAATCATATATATTTTCATTGAAAATGAAAAATGTTTTATTCCTCAAGACTGCTGACTACAGAAAAATATTCAATAGGTATATGTTGGTCGCATATCCATAAAAAAACTACTTCCCTGGCTAATGCCTCGACGGACGTTGAATGACATCCGATGGATAAACGTGCAAAGTCCCACAAGGTACTTTGCAAATGTTTGTTGCGAAATGGATCAATATTAACCACTTCACTCAGGCTGAGCACCTGTAGACCCCTTTCGAGGTATTTGCCCCTCATCAGTACAGGGTAGGCCAGTCTTGATGAATAAGACATTTTTCATTTTTAATAAAATTATGGCTGGCTAGCAAGAATGTTACAGATTTCTGTCTCTTATTGCAGATATATATTTTTTCTTCGTGTATAAATTAAAATGCACAATTATGCGCTCTGCTTTATGCATTGTTATCAAGTCGCATTTTAAGGGTTATAGATCTCACTAGTTCGACATTAGTTTCTGGTCGTTATATTTACGTCGTTAAACTAAAAATATCGGTAATTAAAAATATAATCGTAAGAAATTCTTTAAAATATGTTAGTCTTTTTATTAGTCCATCAGGTGCCTGAGAGAAATTCAGTATTCATATAGTCAATACTTCATGACCATAACAGCATCGGCACCGCTACAGTTGACATTCGACCGAAAGCTAGCAAATCGTTTAGGGTTTCGTTTCCATGGTTAGCCCGTGTAAGTTTTGTGAACAAATTACCGAGAATTTTTTTGACCAACAATATACTAGTATTTTTTTTCTTGATTGACTTATGAGATAAGACTAAGTACATAGATTGAACGAATCTTTTCTAATCATATATTGAGAGGTTCAATGGAGTAGGCCGCTCTCCATAAAAATCTAGTTGTACGGCAATTAGCTAAACGAAAATACACATTTGTAGTGTCAATGGTGTGCAAATAATTATAGTTTAGCATCGACTAAAGTGAACCAAAAAAAATTAAGGTAATTTCATTATAGATTGACATCAATGAATTGTAGTTATACAAGGGGTTTGACAGTTGAAATTTATATTTACACATTGTTTTCACAAAAAGGGGTGTGCATAAGACACTTCAGAAGTTGTATTCGAACGATACGATCAAGCAAGTGAGCTACCAGTGTCTTCAATAATTCTTTGAGTGTTGAAAAGGGAAACATTCTCAACATGAATACCCCACAAGAGGTTATCTTGACGATGGAAGATAGTGACTAAGGTTTATCTTTCAGTCGCAGATGATTCCACATCTGATTTTATGAACATCCTGTTTATATTTTCAACAAATCAATCTTTTAGTGTATTGGCTATTATCATTGTTAAGATGTTACTTATAAACAAACTTCCTGGTTGTGTAGTTTTTCACTCATCTAGTCGATGTCTAGACTATTTTGAAACTTTTATTATTTGATTTCATTATAAACTTCGGATCCTTCATCGTATTCCATTTGTCACAACAGAGATTGATCCGTAATATGCATAAGACTACCGCGATATTCATGGAGGATTTTGGTTGAAAATTGAGAGGAACCATGAAGGGAGGAAAATGAAAACAAAGGTTCACCACTAAAGTAAGAGTTAGTCGGAGGTATTAGAGTTAACGTTGGGCGAAAAATGGAATTAAATTATCCATAAATATTATTCTTGAATGTTCAGAATGATGAAATGTTCAATGAGTTTTTGTTGCATGTAGTTTTTAGGCAATAGGGATATACTATACTTTAGCAGTTTTTCAGTTGGGTGTCAAAACGCCAAGTTTGTACGATAGGAAGAAGATCAGTTACAATACTGTTGTGAGTTCCAAGTCACATATCCTGAGGACAATTTGTGGAATTCCCTTGATTGCTGGGTCTTAATTGGCATTCAGACGTTTACCTATCAAGGTAATGATAAGAGGAACTTTGTCTTGTGGATCTTGGATAGATTTGAACCATAAGGGACTGAAACTACCCCCTGAGTATTTAGAAAAAATATCTATGGAACTATAACTTGAAAAGATATGAAAAATAGGTTATTTTCTTTTCATTTGAATTCGTTTTATTTTTGAATCACTTGGTTCCATAACGAATATTGTGGTATACCTGAAAATTATTTCACATAATTTATGGGAAATAAAACTAGTATGGAACCTACGGAATTTGATATTCAGTGGAAAAATCGAGAAAACTTCTGCTGAATTTAGAATAAAAAAACACCGCGGTTTTAACTTTTCTATGGCACCATATATCAAACGTTAGCGCTTACTTTTGATATTTTGTCAAGCAATGAGAACGACAAGCTTTTATTAAATTCAATGCGATAGTCTCAAAATAATCAAGCAGCCATTTCACCAGGTTCATACCAAGACGTGATATGATGAAATATGTTTGCAACCGAAAATATGAGCGAGATGAAATACTTCGGGATATGACAGTATCTGCAGAGATACAGGTGATAGTGTTATGTTTATTTTGGATGGCGGGTGTTGCTAGCAAAATAATACGAAATATTTATATAACTGTCTGTTTCATTCCTATAAATTCGCGAAAGAGAATAGCAATGAGCTCAAACTATAAATGAATGATGTGAAGTGAACTAGGAAGGTATATGCAGAAATTAGAAGACTCGGAGCTCAAAACCCCACATAGAATCATATTTGCATTACTTTGCAGGAGTTAATTGTATTGACATATAACTTTGACAGGAGCTAGTGTGCATTTATCAGCATGAAATAGCGATAAGACATGTATCACTACAAAACTGTTTGGATTGTTTCTGAGAAATTTCAGGCCATGTGAGTCCAAAAATAATGAGGAATATTTTTTTTTCTAGAATTATTTTTTTATGTTTACGCCAGTTTACCTGACATGTGGAAAATTTCCGCATTCAAGTACGCCAAATAGGCCATCACGAATATAGAAATAGGTTCGATGACTCGCACTTCACTGGTGAACCTGGTCACCAAGGCAGTAGCAATGCCCCAAATCACACCGATAACTGTCCCCCCTACGGCGACCACCCAAAAATTCAAAAACCCGGACACAATATCTATATACAGTATGTTCTGGAGTCCCATGTCCGTGTAGGACTCAAACAAATGGTAGAGAACAACGGTAACGGCGTCGTTCAACAGAGATTCGCCGAATACCACTATGTACAGGATTTCATTAACTTGAATTTCTTCGAATACTGCTAGCACAGCCACGGGGTCCACTGCTGAGATCAGAGATCCAAACAGGAACATGTCCAACAGAGGAGTATCACAGGAGAACAGGCCTGTCAGTCCCACTGCCCATAAGGAAGCACCTGCAAAAAACAAAATTGTGAAATCAAGTGATTCGAGAATTAGACGAGGGCCAAACCGATTTGAAATTTCCGAATTCATGGAAAATTCTTAGCAGTATGTGGGTGGTCGGAAAATGTAGGGTAAATTATAGGTGAATTGAGAACAATTAAGACGACTCAGTAAAAGTTCCGGAAGGGTGTAGCTGAATATACGTTTTGAGGGTTGGATATTGGTTTTTACCGATTTGTGGCTGAAATATGCATCCTATCGGAAAAAGTTTAATACATAAGTTGTAGAAAAATCTAAAATATGCATCCTATCGGAAAAAGTTTAATACAGAAGTTGTAGAAAAATCTAAAACTTTTGTATCAATAATTTTTCAACATTTCCTCAAAATGAACGAGAAAAACGCTAAAAAGAGTTTTTTTTTTAATTTTTATCTCCCGCAAAAGAAAATATGAAACTTAGTGAAAACGTTCTTTTTTGTTGTGTTCTGAATAAGCTGTAGTTTTTTCAAAGCAAAATTTTTTTTTTTCGATTGTATACAAATTTAAATTAAAAAAAAAGCCTAATTTTCAATCGAAAAAATTGGTATACAAATTTCAATTTTTTTAAAACAGTGCTCATTTTCTTCGTTGAAACCTCGACTTCAAGATGGTATGAAAAAAATATATTGGTCGTATGGAAAAATATCGTTAAAAATGCAAAAAACCTACTTTTTCTTAATCGACTTTTCAGTAATCTCACGAATTTCTTATTGTAAATGAGCGTTGAAATTGATGAAAAAGATTAATTTTCATGTGATATAATGTCATTTACATTCAATTATTTGTTAATGGTTTTAAAATTACCGAAAACATTTAAAAATCGATAATCGAATACGTAAAAACTTAAAAAAACAAAGGCTATTTATTCAGTTTTATTTTTCGTACATAAACTATCAAAAATGCCTCTTTTTGAAAAAAACGTATAGTTAGTTTTACTCAGTCGTCTGGATTTTTTTTAAATTACTTATAATTTACCCTAAATTTTCCGATTATCCACATAGTGCTAAAGAATTTTTTGTTTCAAAAATGATTGGCCCTGGTCTAAAAGAGAATAAGAGGTTTTATTTGAGGAAAAGCAACTCAGTGTACTATGAAACCTAATAGAAAAAATAATTTCAATTCGAAAGTGCGCTGAATCCCCGTTCTCACTTAAATCAGTAAATTTATGAATCTAGAAGGTATCACTATAAGCTATCAGTAAACAACTACTTTCCTGGCTAATGCCACGATGAATGGGTAATCTGATGGGTAATCGTACGAAGTCTCTCAATGCCCCCTTCAAGATTCCTCACTGTAGAACCAATCTAGCACAAAACTCTCAATAAGTTCGTATGCAGGAGTCATTCAACATAAAGTGCAACGACCCTAATTAATCACTCGATATTTTCACAATCAACCTGTATTAACTCAAAAATTTTCATAGAATAATAGTATTTATATTGCCTTTCTATCTCTTTTTCCTACTATTTTGTAACTAGTTATCACTTGATTACTATCGTTTTGGACGTCCATCGTCTCAATGTATTTAAAAGGTTTTCACGACGTTTCGAATGCTTGTATCTGCAATCGTCTTCGGGTGAATACTGACAAGTTTAGGTGCTACTTACCAATTTATATGACTGTCGGCGCAATGATGCGTGCAATTCCGCCATGTGCAGCGGTGCGTGTAATTTCGCGCGGTGTGGTGGTGCGTGAAGTTTCGCGCCTCTGCAGCCCGCCAGAAAGAGCAATCAGGTGTTTCCATACGTTCTTGATCTCAACGCTTGGTTGACTAAAGGCGTTATTGGCTTCGATGTAGGCGGCCTCTTCGAACTTTCGTTTGAACCAATGCTCCTCTCTATGCAGAACACTTGCGTCGTCCCATAGAACTCGATGGTGCTCAGTCCAGGCGTGGTCAGCGATTCCCGATTTTGATGTTTCTCCACGTTGAGTCCATTTCTTGTGCTCATCCAATCTCGCCGATAACGGTCTCTTTGTAGGAATCTCCGCATTCACATGGAACTTCATAAACGCAATTCTTACTGATTTCATTTCTGTTGTCAGGTTTGGTCTTGGTCAGGAAACTCCGTAAAGTACTGCCGGATTGGAAGCAGCTCTTGATGTTGAACTTGTTTCCGATCCTTCTGATCTTCTGGGAGACACCTCTGATGTACGGAAGGCAGATCACTGTGCTTTGTTGTTGCTCTTCAGATGTCTTCGTTCTCCGGAGTTGTTTCAATACTTCTTCTAGGAGTTTCTTGGGATATCCATTCCGGTGGAGGTCCTCTCTAATGTGGTTTAATTCGGCATCTAGTGACTCCACGTCGTTGCATATGTGCGTTGCTCTCTCTACCAATGTTCTCACGATCCCTCTCTTCGTCGAACTCGGATGGTTGGAGCTGTAACTGAGGTACTGCCCCGTATGTGTCTTCTTCCTGTAGACGGAGGTGCGAATTTCATTGCCTATTCTCTCAACGTTTACATCGAGGAAGGGTAAGGCACTGTTGGTTTCCATTTCCATCGTGAATTTGATCGAATCCCTGATTCTGTTAATTCTTGAGAAGAAATCCTGGAGATGTTTGTCTCCGTGATTTCATATAATGAAGGTGTCATCCACGTACCTCAACCACAGCTTTGGTTTGTATTCTGCCTCCCGTATAGCCAATTCCTCGAACCACTCCATGTATATGTTGGCGATGATTGGAGAAAGGGAAGATCCCATCGGGTTATCACTCAACTTAACATTTCAAGAAACATATATATTGTCTGTATTAGCAATAGTTCCCGTTTAAAATATATTCACTAGGTTAATAACATAGCATTACTATGTTACTTCGGATGCTATTTCTGGAACTCTGTTCTGTCAGCAACCTCATAATTTGTCAATAAATAAACACGAGGTTACTTTGCAAATGTCTGATGGGACGCAGAGATTAATAACCAATCGAATTCGGGATGACCACCGTCTGCAAAGTAACCTCGTACTGAGAGGCTCTGCATGTTTATCCATTAGATGTAAGCCAACGTTTTTCGAGCCATTAGCAAGGAAAGTAATTGTTTTCTGATGGATAATCACTTCACTAAGCTATGGATAATCAGGACAACTAGTTTATACAGGGTATTACCAAATAGGTGCGAAAATTTTTACGGGGTGATTCCTGTCGAAAATTAAAGGCATGAAAGACCATGTAAACAAAAGCTCTTAGGCCTTTTATTGAAAAGTTACACGCTTCCAAAAAATGGAAAAAAAAAGTGTTTTTCTTGAAATTGCTGAAGAGTTGAAGAAATGGCATATTGTGGGCTGTTCTACCAATAAAAAGGCTACCTATGAATATTTTTTAATTTTGTTGTGATCTTTTAAAAGGGTGAAAAATGCAACCCCATTCCATTTTTTACCAAACTTCAAAAGAAACAAAATTTCCCATTAAAAAATATGTTTTGAGAAAAACGATTCATTGCAAAACTTTTTTAACTCTTGTGTTGTATCCGTAAAAGCAATAGTTTCCTAATGAACAATTCAAAATACAACATTGTTCATGAACGGATCTTCTGTAAATGGAATCGAAAAAATCTAGTAGGTGGCTGTCACGGTTTGTTTGCACAACTTGTGACTTCAATGGTAGTATCTTGAAATTATTTCGCTTGTTTTAACTTTTAATGTAGGCATGTACCAGTACCATGTTTTGTTTTAATAGAAAATATCATATTAAACATGCAAACAAAACAAAATTATGTGTATTACAACAAAGAAAAAGCCAACAAGATCAAACGGAATTATAAAAACTGCTCGAAATAACCACCTCCAACCATTGGCACGAATCAAGTCTACGCATAAACTGGCGCAAACGTTGAAATATTCCTGGTGTTTTGGATTGTTTCGCAGGCTGCAATGATGCGATTCCTCAAATCATTCACACATTTAATGGGGGTCGTATGAACCAAGGACTTCAGGTGACTCCAGTGCAAAAGTCCAAGAGTTTTAAGTCTGGAGATCTGGGAGGCCAAGGTTGAGGTCCTGCTCTGCCTATCCAACGATTTGGATACACGTCGTCCAAGTACTGACGAGCAGTTATGCTGAAATGGACAGGCGCATCATCGTGCATAAATCACATTCGTGGACGAATAGCTAGTGGAACATTTTCAAGTAAAATGAGAAGCTGCTCCTGGAGAAAATTTGTATAGGTTGCACCCGTTAACCTCAACGGTAGAAAATGCGGTCCAATAATACTTTCGCCAATAATTCCGACTCACACGTTAAGTGAAAATTCATATTGATACCGTCCTTCTAGAATTGCATGTGGGCTATCTATTATGTAATCCCTCACCTTGAAAAGTTGGATTGATCAGTGAATATTACGTTTTATAAATATTGAGCATTTTGGGTAATCATTTGAAGACTCCATTGACAAAAGTCTACTCGATGGGGAAAATCTCGAGGAATATGGTAAGGATACAATTGGTGATCCTTTAAAATTTGCATGATTAGTTTATTGCTAACAATTTGTCTTGTACTTGATTCCGGACGATCTTTAATCAAATTGAGAACCTCTTTTTCAGTGCCACCGTTCTTATTACTCGTGGACGACCACAATCAGTTGTTCGTTTTTGAAAAGTCACTCTTTCACAGAGAAGATGTGCAAAAATTGTGTGATGAGGTATCACGCGCTGAGGATACATCTCTGCATAGAGCCGTCTAGATTCCAAATAATTTTCATTGGCACGACCATACATAAAATGCATATTGGCCATTTCAGCCTGTAATTATTCTTATTGAATATTCAAAAGACACAATTGAACTTTCAACTACCACATAGAAATCAGAGGGACTTGACAGCCACCTACTAGATTTTTCAATTTTAAAATGCTATGATTGAAGTTACAAGTTGTGCATACAAAACGTGACAGCCACCTACTAGATATTTTCGATTACATTCACAGAAGATCCGTTCATGCACAATGTTGTATTTTATTTTTATATCAGGAAATTATTTACGGACTCAACACAGGAGTTAAAAAAGTTTTGCAATGAATCGTTCTTTTCAACACATATTTTTAATTGAGAAATTTAGTTTCGTTAAAAAGTTCTGGTGAAAAATGGAATACTTGTTGCATGTTTCACCCTTTGAAAAGATCACAACAAAATTAAAAAATATATTCGTAGGTAGCTTTTTTATTGGTAAAAGATGCCCACATAATGCCATTTATTCAACTCTTCAGCAATTTCAACCAAACAAAAACTGTTTTTATAATTTTTGGAAGCGTGTAATTTTTCAAGGAAAGACCTAAGAGCTTTTGTTTACATGAAAGACTCCCCCTTTGATTTTTGACAACTAATCACCCCTAATAACTTTCGCAATCATTCGGTAACACCCTGTATATTAATATATATATATATATATATATATATATATATATATATATATATATATATATATATATATATATATATATATATATATATATAAACAAATTGATTATTGGGGTATGCAGCAAAAGAAAAAGTGTACTCTTTAAAGTTTGTCCAAGCTTTCGGAATGTTTTATTTCCATCTTCAGGGATACTACAATGAAGAATTGAACAAAATTAGTGTGTCATTCGAACCTTAAGGTACTAATAACTTACATCTTTGTTGAGATTAGTTTCTATGTTGTTTATGAATGTTCTTCATGTAAAGTACGGTGAAATATAAGTTATGACTTTGAAGTTGGCAACTCATGTTTTAAATCGTCAACTAATTATACACATTAAAATTCATTGAACACTTACTAATTAAAATATTAAAAATATAAATTCTGAAACATGTGTGCCTTGAGAAAGTACAATAGGTTATAATTGGTGGGAAAATTATTTATTCACTTGTCATCTGCTTTGACAGTCACTGGTACCAACTGATATGAATTGGTGTGCCATTATTGGCCAAAGTATTATAGTAATTTTCTTGTTAGTACCAACTGAAGGTTGGGCCAACTTGAAGATATATTAATAACTAGTAGTGAGATCCGATTGATTTGAGGAAAATTCTGTATTTTCCATTGCTAATAAGAAGGAATAAATTTCACTTAGGTGGTTGACATCAGTTTTTTTGTTCATATGATTTTTTTCCTGTGATATGAAAGCCATTTCCAGAAAAGTTCTCTTAGCAGTGTGTCGTTCATTAGTTAATATTTTAACTTCATCATAGTTCATATGATGGTCGAATTTGTTCACGTGATCTGCTAGAGCACATCTTTCTGGATGGTGGTTAGAATTTTGGTTTCTGTGTAATTTATGGTTGTTCAGAGCTGTGGACGCGGTTTTGGCGTATTAATGTGATTTTATGCGGTTTTCCAAATATTGGGATGTTTTTTTTGCATTTTGGATTGCATGGGATTTCATATATTACATGGGTCTTTTTATTTGAGGGATTGTGGGTTTCAGTTTAGAGAATGTACTTGAAAATGTCTTCGAACTTTTGTGGGTGACGTCCATGTCGTGTGGTTTTAGTATGTTAGCAATTTTTTTGATAAGCCTTTTGTGAAAGGGGTGAAAACGTGAAATTTGTTGTGTGGGATAATTCTCTCTGTTATAGAATTTGACAATAATGACAGATTGGGCAATGTGATTCAAAACTGAGGTATCTGCCAGACCAGGTTTATATTGTGTAGGGTGACCTCAAGAAAGTTGAGTTTTTTATCTTTTTCGGTTTCACAGGTAAATTTTAGTTTGGGGTGAAATTTGTTGAAGATAACGTTACGTTGCGTTACTCTGACCACACTAGAAGCTTGATGACTTTGGTGTTGTGGATTGGCCTAAGCTGAAATTATTGGTGACCTATAGATGTTGCACGAAATTTCCTGCCTTCGAGCTCCACAGCACTATGTTGAGTTTCACTCCGCAAATTATAGATGATTGAAAAAGGCATAAGGTTTGGCAGTAGAGAGGAGAGTTTTTATAGAGAACAACCCGACTAAATGAAAAAAAATATGTATGACGTCATATTTTCTGCATATATCGGCTAATAACAAGTTTAAGAGATGGAAGTTCATAATTTTTTCATCCATGTCGCCAGGGCAGTCAACGTCAATATTTATATTGACAAATAAAAATTCATAAAAGTGTGGGGAATATTCGGTAATATTCTCGAGAATCATGCATGGAATTATAATGCAAATTGCTATACTTTCTGAAAGTTGCACTTGTAATTCACCAAATAACGATGTGAAATGAAAATATGATTAATTTAGAAACGCAATTTCTTTTTTAAAAAGAGGTAATGTATTTTATATAACCAACAGAAAATTAAAGAAACAAAAACAAATCAGAGTATTGTGGATGACAAACAGAAATCACCAAGACATACAGTAATTGAAACTTAATAAACAAAATTATCCTATTCGTCCAGTAGGTACTAGGTTTCATCGCAGCATCGTCAATGAAACTTTCTGGGAAACTAATCAACTTGACGAACTAATTGAATGAAATCAAGAACACACGAGTTTCAGGCAACTCCAAACTTATCTCCTTATCTCATTTGATATTCAAAATTCATTTCCGAGTATTCCACCAGAAAAAACTATCACTTGCTTAGGAGCAATGTCAATTCGATTATTAAACGAGAAATATTCGATTTACTTACAATTACTATTTTCAATTCAAGAGTATTTTTCGTGGTATCCATACTGCAAAAGTTCTACATTTACATTTCCAGTGTTTGAATCATGAGTATTTATAAAATGAATAGAAGTTCGGAATATATACGTCTTAAGCAAGATTCGACAATTGATCGCCTTTTTACACTCACAGCTTTCTGCAAATTTTCACAAACTGATTTCACTTGCAAATATATTCATGTATATTCCATTATCCTATCCCCAAGACCAGTAGGAAATTTCATCAGATTCGTATCACGAACGCCTTAATGACGTCCACCAATGGTAAGTCAGCCAGCACTTCAGCATAATGATTATAATTATCTCAACAGAAACTTAGGCGGCGGTTACATTGGATGAGAATTTGTACGAAAATTCGTTCGTACGAATTCTTACGAATCAAATCGTACGAACTGAAGTTACATTGGATGATTCCATTTACGTACGAATACACTTGGCAATTTTTACTCCAATAGTGATCATGGATTCTGTCACAGAGATTTATTTGCTGAAATATCTATTATTGCATAAACTGATTTCAACATTAAGGTAAGTGAAACCACTTTTCACGAACACATGATTTTATCAAAATATAGTGAATTAATTATAGTTGAATGAAAATAAATAAAATACTGTAGTGTATAATTCTTATAATAAATACACTATAAAAGTGGAAATACCCACTTCCTTATTTTATTTCAGTTGCCACTTGTCTACATAATTTTTTAGTTAACTCTCTGTTATGATACTGCTCGTTTTTTTTACCCCCAGCTTTTCGCAATCCATTTTTAAGGGTGCAAAACAACTTCCATTCGTACGAACAACTGACGAAAAAACAAATTATTTTGCGTACGAACTCGTACAATTCGCAAGAAATAGTCGTAAGGAAACTTACCACAATATATGCATTTGTTTATTTCTGATGACTTATTAGAATTCGTACATAATTTTTCGTACGAGTTCGCATCCAATGTAACCGCCGCCTTAGCTATGACCGCGAACTTTTCTATGGAAGATATCTTGAATTTTACAAAAAAGGTATTTTCCAGTACCTTAAGGCCGTCAACTTTGTGGAGTAAATATTCGATGCTCCGCACCATGATTTATCTGAACAAAAACGTAGATATTCGCAAATTTACAAACCTAATTGCATTTTTAAAGGGAGAGCTTCCGGATATCAGCCAGAAAAATAAAAAATATTCACAAAGCTGGAGGTAAAACGCTTTATGAAACAAGCCGATGATGAAGAATTCTTGTTAGCCGAAGTTGTTTTAATCGTTGGAGTATTTGGAGCATCTAGGAGGGAAGAAATCACATTTTTGACAGTAGATGCCATTAAATATTGTCAGTCATTAAGTAATGTCGAAATTTCGAACACAAAAAATCATATTCCAAGAATGTTCACAATTACTGAGGGATCAATATGGTATAAATTTTTTAGATATATTTCGAACGCAACTTCGTCCACTCAATACGACACATCAGCGATTTTTCTGGACATATCGAAGTAATGAATGATGTACCCTGCCAGTTGAAATCAATACAATTGGAGGTATGCCAAAAAAGATAGCGAAATTCCCTGGACTCTCCAACGCCAATGAATACACTGGCCATTGCTTCCGGCGCTGCTCTGCAACAATGTTGGCAGATTCTGAAGCGGATATGACACTTTTGAAGCGACATGGAGGTTGGCGATCATGCCCAGTTTGCGAGGGTTATAGCGAGAATTCCATTTAGTCCAGTGCAATTACGGAAATAAATAAACATAAAATTATGTAGTTTGGGGATTAGAAGGATCGATAGGAGGGTGTATTCTGAGCATATATTCCAATTTGAGGGATTCTGGCCAGGTCAGCTCAAGGTCATTTCGATGAAAACGCGTTTGATTCGATATCTCGAGAACGGTAAGTGTTAGGCAGAAAATTGTAAAAACCTTTTCTCTTCTAAATTGAATTTACTAACTTTTTTATCCGAAACTTTTTTTTTTTCATCAATATTTTTCAATTTATTGCTTCCGAAATGCAAAAATTTTACTTTTTTCCTCCCTTTTTTTTATTTTTCGCCATTTTCTCCCCAACCGTTCAATTTTATTGAATTTCACCGATTATCAAAGTGTAGATCTTTCAATTATGAACAACTTTTTGCTTAAACTTTTTTCTGTAATGCCAATACCTTCAGAGTTATATATTACTTTACCGAGCGAAATCCGCGCCATTGTCGCAAAGTGTATTCACGGACACACTGCAATGACCGCATTGAAGGATACTCCGGATTTGATTTCTCTGACTGAAGTTTTTCTACAAGCTAAGGCAGACAAAACAACTCTCGCTTCAAACGGCGAACAATTCATTTTGAATTTGTATCGCAAGGCTTCAGGTGACACGAATTGTACGAATCTCAACGAGATCCGTTATAAAGGATACAAAAAAATTACAGGCAGTGGGAGGGTTACATTGGAATCCCTTCCTCCTACCTCCGATGCCGCATTTTTTCACTCGTTGAGGTGTTACTACCAAGTACAATACAGTTTTAATTATTCATTTACTTCTTTTTCTAATCCTTATTCACATTATTATCCCATCGAATGGAATAAAAAATACCCAAATTGCAGAAGTACAATATTTAAATGATATTTGAATGATTACAATATTTAATATTTAAATAAAATAATTTTTTTAAATAGTTTAATCGATTCACCTTTTGATACAGGTAAGTTGGCTAATAAATGATCATGGAATACTTTAATATTTCTTTCAAGTACTAAATACCCGCTGATGTCGCTGATATTGCGACAGTGGCGCGGATTTCGCTCGGCAAAGTAATATATAACTCTGACGGTATTGGCATTACAGAAAAAAGTTTAAGGAAAAAGTTGTTCATAATTGAAAGATCCACACTTTGATGATCGGTAAAATTCAATGAAATTGAACGGTTGGGGAGAAAATGGCAAAAAATAAAAAAAAAGGAGGAAAAAAAGTAAAATTTGTGCCTTTCGGAAGCAATAAATTGAAAAATATTGATGAAAAAATGAAGAGTTCCAGATAAAAAAGTAAATTCAATTTAGAAGAGAAAAGGTCTTAACAATTTTTTGCCTAACACTAACCGTTCTCGAGATATCGAATCAAACGCGTTTTCATCGAAATGACCTTGAGCTGACCTGGCCAGAATCCCTCAAATTGGAATATATACAATAGTGCCTAAAAGAGTGTTATCTCGAAATTCTAATGAATATTAATATTCGACCATTCCGAAACGCTTTCACAAAAAACATGTTTACCCACCATGGTTCAACAGGACCAACAAAAGCGATATGAACAGAAAGAAGCAACCGAAAGAGATATAAAAACGTGGTAATCAGTATACTTGGCAAATCTTATAACATCTTAGAACCAAAATTAAATATAAATATGAACAATCCATCCAAAACAGAGAAAATAAATTACGAGGCTTCGAACTTTTGAAAAATATGTTAATAGTGTGAGAAGTAACTTCAATACAAGCCCCTTCAATACAAGTTTGTGGTGAACGGGCCGCAACCGTGCGATTTGCGGACATTCGTCTGGTCTGTGGGCAGCCGCGACTTGACTAATGAGGGTCTGGCAAACCTACCTAAATCTAAGCTGTGAGCGCCGTGGCGACGGACCTATGGCACCGGGGTTTCAAAAAAACGGTGCCGCAACGAAGCCTCCGAGAAACAGTGCGAAATTTCGGAGTAATCGGTCTTACTCGTGGGACCAAATGACCACTGAGCCCAAATACCGAAAGGAATGAGGACAACTCTTGGCCTTCTCGGTTGATGATGTATCTTTGGGGGCACTGGAGAGGATGTAATTCCGAGCATACTATTGGATCGGAAGAGAACTTTTCGGGGGACTGAACAAACGATAAGGGTCATCCAGATGAACCTCTAAGGGTAGCCACGGCAGTACTTGCAGTTGCTATGAGGGACCTCGAAGTGGCCTATTCAGGAACTGTTGAAACAAAGTCTGGGAGGGCGAGAAGAGAGCTATTGTATAGCAGATCAATGTGGTCCTGTATTCCACCAGGTAGATACAAGTGTCATCGGAGGCTACTAGACAATCATTAGAGATTTTGTCGTCGCAAAAATACTACCAGGAAACCGACTGTGCCATTGAATGAAAGACCATCCGTAGTTATATCCTGTTATGTTTCCTACTCCAAACTGTCATTGCTTAATTTTTTATAAACATTTTAAAGCATATTTTTTTAATTGTTTTTCGTTTTTGACTTGTAACTTGAAGACTAATGAAGCAATTTCGATACTCTCAATGGACGAATTTTAGAGAATCGAAAAACAAAGAAAATGAGCTCTAACACAACTCGATCGTATCATTAGTAACGCATAAAAACAAAAAAACCGGAAAAATCTGCGTTTTTTTTTCAATTCATAACACCACCATTTTTCGAACTTCGGTGCAGGCTCTCCACGACATAGTAGTGATTGATACGTACTTTATGTGTGAAAAATTCAGGCACTGTTGGATTATTAGTTTTGGCATAATTGCAAGTTGATTTTTTCAATGCACTTTTTTGCAGCAGACCTGGATGCGTCATAGGGATCCGATTTCAATTTTTCTGAAAGATTTTAGAGATGAAAATGACTATTCTCATGTTGTGTTAAAATGCTGCGAAATTGGTGAAAATCGGCGAGTGCATGAAAGCGGCTCAGTAGTGGGGGTAGAGCAGCAGACTTATAACGGGCGCAGCGCGCTTATATTACTATACAAACGCTTTCCCGCGTCTGCTGCTCTACCCCCACTACTCAGTCGCTTTCACGCACTCGCCCATTTTCGGTAATGTTTGGAAATAATTTTCACCTGTTTTACAGCATTTTAACGCAACATGAGAGTGAACGTTTTGTAGTACTGTATTTCTACTCTCTGAATCTCTTTGAAAAATTGGAATCGTACAACCCATGACGCATCCAGGTCTGCTGCAATAGAAGTGCATAAAAAAACAGATTGCAATTATGCCAAAACTAACGTATGACAGCGCATGAGTTTTTCACACATGAAGTACATATTGATCACTACTATGTCGTGTAAAAGTTTGCACTTCAATTAAAAAGTGGCGGAGTTATGTTTTTTCTGTTCTGGTTTTTCCAGTTTTTTCCGTTACTTATGATCCAATTGAGTTGTGCTAGGGCCCATTTTCTTTGCATTTATATTCTCTACAATTCGTCCATGAGAGTATCAAGATTGCTTTATTAGTTTTCAAGTTGAAAATCAAAAACGATTAAAAATAAAAACATGCTTTTAAATGTTTGTAACAAATTAAGCAAAGTTGGGAGTAGGAAACAGAACAGGATATAACTACGGACCGTCTTTCGTATGATGGCACAGTCGGTTTCCTGGTAGTATTTTTGTCACAGAAACAGAAAATTCTATTGATTGGCCTATACGGCCAGAGAGCCTATGGGGTGGAGTTTTTAGTGGGCAAACTGACTCACTCCACCACCGAAAGGATTTACTCCGCCCTCCAAAAATAAACAAATGTTTCTATGGTTTTCGGGGAAATACACTTATCACAAAACAACCACATTGCGAATGCTCTTAATGGTTTCGCAGAACATTTCGAAAGGGTATATGATCGAACTGCGGCGACCTATGACATGTTAATCAACGATTCTAATAATTTTTATAACATTCTGAACACTGTAAGCTCCATTAATATAGACATCAAGTAGATCGTAAAAATGGATGCATAGATTTCCTTTCCGTGCCCCTGACGTTCATATTCAACATATTCATACAAACGTGTGTTTTTCCTAGTGCATAGAGATGTACAAAAAGTGGAAACAATGGCGAAATTGTTAATCACAGACCGGTGTATATAATATGTGGTGTCCCTAGCAAACTATTTGAATCAATTTTGTATGACAAAATATATTGACATGTTTCACCTTGTATACAAGACGAACAAGACGGGTTGTGACCTCAAAGTCTACGATTCTGATGGTATTTTCCCAGATAGTCAATAAAGTGTTGGACTGTAAGGGGCAAATAAACGTTGTTTACACAGAAGCCTTCGCGATGGGGTATTAAGGCGTTTTATTGAATAAACCAAGCCCATTGGGTTTATCGTTCAATCTGTTGAAGCTTTTTGCATCTCACGTAACGAACAGAGAACAATACGTGGTATACAAAGAGATGTTCCAGAAAATTTTCCACCCATTCAGGATTATCTAAGCGATCGTCCCCAAATGATTCACTACTACAGTAAAAAAATACCCCACGATTGTTCTCTCTCCAAGATGATCTCAACAACATGTATACCTAGTCACTTACAAATGAACTTACAAAGTTTGATTACCACATCCATGATATAGTTTCAAAATCAAATGACCAAGTGAAAGATCTTGGGGATTTGTGTTAAATTTGAGTCACATAGAAGGGATAATAAATATAACATATAAAACGCTAGATCTCGTCATTAGAAATTTATGTCATTTCAGAAATTCAAAAACCTTAATATATCTTCCCAATGTCTTCGTCAGAATCATTCTGGAATATGCGTCAATAACTTGATCTCCCTTGTATTCAGAGCATTTGAATCTCATTGAAAAGGTGCAGAAAAAATCTTAGATCTTTCATATTTTGCTAACCGAATTTAACTTCAAAAGAGCTAGGAGACCTATCTTGTGTCTCTCAATTTCACATAAATTAATCAATTACACATTTACTGAATATGTTATTTGTCTATGTTCCTTAGTTAAATAGAAGACATATAAATGAATAATTCTTCGAAACCTTCTCAAGTTTTAAGAACATGATATCAGAACTGTTTCCAAACTGAATTGCTATCCTCAGGAAAAGGCAGAAGTCATAAAACATAAATTAATGCCCATCACGTTAATATGAATTTATAATGTATATACTCCACGTACAATTTCCAAATGAATATCTATATTTATACATATTCTTTCCATTTTAATGAAATATTATGACTATCACCTTCCCACCTGAAAATAAATCCTTTTTAGTTTTCTTTTTTTATGTTGTTTATTTTTAGTTTCCACTTTTTCCTTTGTATCTCTTCTGAGTAAATATCTGCAAGAAGTATTGCTATCTCTAATCATCATCATTAATTATTTGAAAATTGTAATTTAGCATTGGATGTATACTGTTGATTTCATTAATAAATAAAATGAACTCACCTATAGTCAATGTATTAAAAATAGTGCCTATGACAGCGAATAAAAGAATGGTGCCGAAGTGATCGAAAAACAGTCGATTAGGCATGAAATATCCGGCATCAAGTATGATCGGCGGAAGCATGTAGAAGAAGAAGGTGTCTGGCGTCAGAGGCGACATGTGGACGCTGTCCGTCACATGGACCAGTATGACGCCGATCACTACCCCCACGAAAATCAGTAGGCACGATTCGGGAAATATCTTGCTCAGGTTGGGGGCCATGTGGAATCCTAGAAAAAAAAATCCTTGTCAAGTTAATTATTTTTAGATTATACGAAAAAGTTAATAAAAATTAAAAAATGTGTAATCAGTAAATGGAATATTTCTACTTTCATGATTCTCTCTTGGTTGAATAAGAAATCATTGAGTTTCACAATATGCCGGGAAAAACAACTTCTCCTCAACGAAATGAGAGGTAGGATGTATGTATGCATTGTTACGAATAAACTATGCCACTGCGTTAAAATTTAAAAATTCTCAAACCTAAAGAGTGATCAATACTATTCTGCATACAATGTACAGATGTGTTTAGAGGGATGGAAACAAAATAATTCATTATAATTGTGCTATAAAAAAAAAAAGGAATTTGATCTTGAAAATAAAGTGGAGGTTTTGAAAAACCTTTAATTGCAAATATTTCTATTTTATTTTAAATAGAAAACAATTATTATCATTTTACATATGCTATCACAAAAATGTAATTGAAAATAAAAAATACTCATAATTCAAATGCTGAGAAAAGCATCGGTTGATTTCCAAGATGAAGCTGAGTTCAAAAAAAATCACTGGAATAAATAATCAAAATGGACAATAGTCAATTGAATATCGATATAAAACTGATTTCACAAAAAAAGGTGAACTCCTAGGAGAAGGAAAACGGAAAAAACAAATAATATCTTAGAAAAACAAATACAGTGCAATCATAGAATATGAAAATAACAATTGACAAATTAAATCAAAATATGAGTGAACTCAAAATATTAATCCTTTGAAAATCAATAATCCAAATCCAAAAGGAAAAAATAACATCACATCATTTTCTTCCTAAGACGCAACATATTCATAAATCCTATAGATATAGAAAGAGTAATTTAGCTCTTCTCAAAGCTCTCTACTTTAAAAAAGGTTTAAATTAGAGAGTTGATATCTGAACCACTTTTCTATAACTCTAAGTCGTCCTCCGCTTCTGATTTGAAGGTGTCCCACCAATTCGCTTCATATAATGAAGCAGTATCGTCTGCAAAGCTAAGAATTCTACCTCTTATTCCTACAGTGAGTGAACTGTTTATATACAGAGTGTACAAGTATATTTTTCATTATTAATAATATATTTCAACTTATTTTCTTCGTGAATTATAAGTATTTCTCTTTAACCGCTTCTTATTTTTCCGTTCACACGTGCGCTACCACATAATAAATCTCCACGTTGGTCAGATTTCCATAGTAGACCTGAATAGCCACCTTGACCTGGTTCATTTTTCATGTCATGAAGGCGATCGAAGAAAAATTTTCACGAAGAAGAACTTCTAGTGCATAAACCCAGGGACAATCGATAATTCGTGACCTCAAACTCTGCATTACGGAACGTTCGCTCTGCTTTACGACGAGCTATCATATGGTCTGGATTTTCGTGTTTACGAGGGGCGAGTAAAAAATAGTAGTTCACGTGATAGGTAGTATTTTTACAAACTTTTATAACTTCACTTGTTCGTTCTTCTGTTTGTTCTGAAAAATGTTCACACACTTCCAGTTCCAGAAAATTAGCATAAAACAGAAATTAGAGGTTTTTGTTTTATATTCTTGAAGTTCATTTACATATAGGTACAATAATACTAACCCAAAGAAAGACTCGACAGTGCGAAGTTGAACCTAAAATTTTTTTTCGATATTGAAAAGAATGCAGCAATTTACAATTACCTGGAGGAATAAACTCCAACAGTAGCAACAGATTGTCCTTGTGGAAGTCAAATTTGCTTGAGTGAGATGTTTTTTTGAAAGGTGCAGAGAATCCTTTATGGACACATTTCGGTAGTGTGGGAATCCCTAAGTCTGTGCTCCTGCATCTCTGATTTACCTACTGAAAACTCCATCCCGAAAGCTCTTCTGACCGTAGCCTCCGATGACACTTGGGCCTTTTGGCCCATTGTATCTTGTATTCTGATAAGAAAAATTTCAGTTGATCTTGAACACAATAGCTCTCCACTTGCCGTCACAGACCTTTTGATTCACCATAGCAACTGCAAGGTTCATCTGGATGACCCTTATCGTTTGTTCAGTACCCTGAAGAGTTCTCTTCTGATGTTGTAATCCGTTCGGAATTGCAGTGTCCTGAAAGAAACATCATCAACCGAGAAAGCCAAGAATTGTCTAATTTCCCCTTTCGATGTTTCGACTTGATGGTCATTTGTACCCACGAGTGAAGGAGGAGAGGTTGGTCCAGCCTTGTGCCTGCACAGGTCCAAGGCTGAATACTTCCAAGATTTTGCCCTGTTTCTGGAAGACTACGTTGCGGTACCTTTTCTTTCGAGACCCCGGTGCCATACATCTGACGCCAAGACGCACACAGCTTGTATGGAAGAAGTTACATGAAAATGCTATTTTTATGAGTCTAATTACCTATAAGGTTCCTGCAGGCGGGTGCTGGCCCACTGGGACTGCAGAAACTTCTTGGTGAACCTTTGTTAAGTTGCTTCGAAGGGCCCTTTGACAATGCCTAATTTGAAATTACCTACAATTACTTGAAGTAGATATTCAACTTGACTGCACTTGACCAACAGCGAGCTAGCGACTATCAAATGACGCTGTCACCCCCCTCAATCACACCGCTTCATACTGCCAGCGAATACTCGGAACATACCAGCATCATAAGCGTATCATTAACCGACGAAACCAAAAAGGAAGAGGTTCTCTAGTCGACCCGTATATTTTTTTTCCCTCATTTTTTTTATGTATGATCACGCATAACTTTTTACTGAGGCGTCCGATTCCGATAATTCTTTTTTCAGTGGATAGGGTGGGGCCCTTTAATTTTAAAAAATTCCCCTAAAGGTAGCAAAATAAGGATATTGATCACTCACCCTCTGAATTCTGGTCCGTTAACCGATTTAGGATAACTTTGTACTGGGTTCTTCGATTTGGATGATTCTTTTTTTAATAGATAGGGTATACCTTATATTTAGATTTCGAATGGAATTATATACCCTAACGGGTAGAAAAATAGGGGATAATTGATTTTTCACTTATGAACATTGGCACACACATACGTAGTTGACAATGACAGATCGCTACTGACATTTTTTCTGTTCCACATCCGTCAAAACCATTATATTCTATGAGAGGATGGAATGATATACAAAGTAATAAAATAAACTAACCAGAACAACAAAAATAATTTATATTACAACAATTAGTAAAAGTAGATAATCATATTATTTAACTGGTAATAGTTGAAGTAAGGTGGGTAAGTATTTTGGGAGTAATTAAAAAACAAGAAGGTAGTCATTAGTATATTTCAGCCATAAAAAATTGAAGAATAAAAACTTTTTAACAAAAAATGTAAACCGACGAAATACGGAACTGAAAAGTAAAAAATAAAATGAACATTCCTAGTCTCAGTAACTAAGCTCCTAAACTAATGTAAGTAACTAATTTTGAGTCGGCGCCAAACAAACAATCAACGAACATCATTAAATTACTTCAAAAACATTATCAGAATGTCACCGCGCAACTCGATGCCATCATTTTACGCCTTACCTAATTCATTTGCTTGTTTGTTTGGCGCCGACTCAAAATTAGTTACTTACATTAATTTAGGAGCTTAGTTACTGAGACCAGGAAGGTTTATTTTATTTTTTACTTTTCAGTTCCGTATTTCGTCGGTTTAATTTTTTGTTAAAAAGTTTTTATTCACTGCTCGATATACTTATAGGTACTTTTGACGCGTTGTGATTTAATGTCAATTAAAATCAAATGTCAAACAAGTATGTAGAAACATACCACTGGATGATCCTCACGTACGTGTTTCTATAGGCCGAAAATTCGTTTCATAATGAAAAGTACGTGTTTATTGGCCAGAATCTGTTTCGCAATGAAAATCCGTGTTAAAATGGACAATACTAATAAATCGGTAACAGAAATTTGATTCGCGTATTATATAATACGGGGGTAAAAAAATGATTATTTCATCGCGGATAGTTCATGTTGTATACCGGGTGTCAACAAATCTATTAGACAAGTCATAACTTCTAGAATATTAGGTGTATCAAAATGAAATTTGGTATAGGTAAATGCTATGTGAAGAATCACTTCCGGTTGCACCGGAAATGGCTCCGGTTTGGAATTTTTAAATGGAACACCCTGTATATTGTAATATTTTTGGATTTCTGAGACAATTCTGGATCAGAATTTGACATTTTAAAAAGTTTTCACGCCTACTTCATTTTTTTAGAGTCACTTTCAATATTGCATCTAGGTGGCCATGATCGGGCGTAAACTAATCTGAGGACCTCAGGTGATGTCAGAAAATTACAATCGCAAAGTTTTAGTGACTAGTATGATAGATGGGAATAATACAAGTTGGCAAAATTACATTTTCGTGTCTAACTATTATTTTTTAAATGGCGACTATTTTTTGACAAGCACTTTCCGAAAAAAGGATTTTTTGACGATTCTAACGATACTAATTTATTTGCAATTGGATCGAAAATAAGAACATAAATTAAATATTACCAAGGAAAATACTGGATATTAATTCATTTACTTTTGTCAAGTGTGCCATGGATAGCCATGATGCATAATATTTTGCAGTTATCTTTATCAGGTCTTCTTTGGAAAACAAAACACTCACTTGGGTAATGACAGTGACATGAGCAGACTTCATGAGCAGACAGTAAAAGTTTCTCAATTTTCGTTTAATTTCAGTTTAATTTTTCTTCAAAATAATGTATACTCAAAGTGGAAAAGTGGTTATGTTATTAATATTTGGAGAATGTCATAGAAATTCAAGGAATGCTGCTGAGTTGTATGCCCAATCGGCGACATCCAGCACATCAGTATTTTCCGTATGTTGAGAATCGTTTCAGGCAAGAAGGAAATCGAGAGGCAGAACAGAGGTTTACCATAAATGAGGAGCCTGAGATTAACGTTCTTGGTGTGGTTGAGGTTGATAAAACGATTTCTTTAAAATAAATCATTCAAGAAATGCAGATAAGTCCCGAATCAGCAAGAAAAATATTGAAAAAGCACGGATATTTGAGTTTGAAAGATGAAATCCACCCCTAAGGGTAGCAACATGGATATTGGATATTGATCACTCACCCTCTGAATTCTTGTCCGTTAACCGATTCTATCAGGCATAACTTTGTACTGGGTTCTTCGATTTGGATGATTATTTTTTTAATAGATAGGGTATCCGTTATATTTAGATTTCAAATGGAATGATATACCCTTACGGGTAGAAAAATAGGGGATAATTGATTTTTCACTTATGAACATTGGAACACACATACGTAGTTGACAATGACAGATCGCTACTGACATCATTTCTGTTCCACATCCGTCAAAACCATTATATTCTATGAGTGGATGGAATGATATACAAAGTAATGAAATAAACTAACCAGAACAACAAAAATAATTTATATTACAACAAATAGTAAAAGTAGATAATCATATTATTTAACTGGTAATAGTTGGAGTAAGGTGGGTGAGTAAGTGTTTTGGAAGTAATAAAAAAACAAGTAGGTAGTAATCAGTATATTTTAGCCATAAAAAATTGAAAAATAAAAACTTTTTAACAAAAATTAAACCGACGAAATACGGAACTGAAAAGTAAAAAATAAAATAAACCTTCTCAGTCCCAGTAACTAAGCTCCTAAACTAATGTAAGTAACTAATTTTGAGTCGGCGCCAAACAAACAATCAACGAACATCATGAATTACTTCAAAAAAATTATCAGAATGTCACCGCGCAACTCGATGCCATCATTTTACGCCTTACCTAATTCATTTGCTTGTTTGTTTGGCGCCGACTCAAAATTAGTTACTTATATTAGTTTAGGAGCTTAGTTACTGAGACTAAGAAGGTTTATTTTATTTTTTACTTTCCAGTTCCGTATTTCGTCGATTTAATTTTTTGTTAAAAAGTTTTTATTTGTTTACGTTCTCGTTTATAATATCGCGCTCATTCAGTTCATTTTCGTTTACATCCATTATTTGCACTTGCTGTTCAAGTGTACTCAAACAAAGTTAATATAGACAGCAAAACCTCTACATATGTACATATACACATATGTATACACATATATGCCGTTTTAAAATAGCTATCGATCTCGCGTATTTACTGATATCTACATAATCATGAACATTCAAAGTTGCTCTCAATATGGAATAATATGACCACATGGAAGATGGCTTCGATTTCTCTAGAAAACAGGCACGAACTTCACTCTTAGAGTGGTTCTTATTTCTCTCATTATTCCGCTGCATCAACTCGCAAATTATTCATACAAATTTTTCGATTTACTCGGCCACAAATTTAATTTTGCACCCTCAGCTGCCTTACTGATTTATGGTGGAGTACAATTTACACTTCCTTCGTCACTAGTATCTTCTTCAAAATCCCTAAATTATCTGTGAAATTGACATCAAATATGGCTACTAGCCTATTCGTTCCTATTTCGAAAATTCGACTGAGTTGCCATGGTTACGTTGATGCCATTACTTCTTGACGTATTGTATTTTCGATAATTTCCGAATATACAGTCTCACTGTAACCGTGATGAATACCGATAGTGATTGAAAAATAAAAAGGCACTAACAATGAAATATCAATTGTACCGGGCGTGCATGAGATGTATGTATTTCGGGCGTAACTCGTTTTTATGGACCTGGGCGTGTCATTACTTACACGCTGCGGTTCATAAAAGCCTATTTAACGCCCTTGATACATAAATAACTATTGATTGATACATTAATTTGCCTGCATACCGCTGAGTATTCGAATTGTGCGCCGTCAGCTGGCCCAACAGTATCCAAGACGATTTTTTTTAATGCTCTTAGATAAAAACTTGAAATTGTACTTCTTCAAATAGTTTTTTCAAGTCATTTCTTTGAAAAATAACCCCTTTTTGTAGGAGCAGCGTCCTCCAAGTGCTTATTGGGTAGTAACTTTGTCATTTCATAGAAAATGGTTAAACTAACTGAACGACAACAAACATATGCAGATGTACTCTCTGGCCCATTCTTGTCCAGCCAATATAAAAAAAAATACAAGAAGTACAAAACTCATGCTTACGATTAATGTTTGGTATCCGCAGAAGAGAACATATTTCACACAAATTGAAAGATAATAGTTGGCTAAATATGAGCAATAGAAGATTACACGCTGCTGTTCTTTTTCAAAAAATTATTTTCGATAAAACACAGAGAAATCACCTATCGATCCGATATACATAATCTAAATATCCGATATAAAGGAACCCTTTCACCGCCAATCTTCAGACTAGAAATATTCAGGCGTAGTTATACTTATCAAATATATTCAATATACAATCAGGTCCCTACCATGTTAAAATCCTACAGTTTGCAAAGATTCAAGAAGGCCTATTAGAAACATTTGTTTTCAATGCAATCCTGATATACGTAAGATGGAAATTGGATTAAGAATAGCTGTAATTGTTTAACTTTCATTCTTTTATTTATTTTTTTATATATTGTTAAGTTCAACACACCTAGCGATATACTTGAGGTTAAGTGGAAGAACAGTTTATGAGCTGATTTTATATCATCTCATAAACTGAACTTCGCCTTTTGCTTTGGGCCTAATTCACATTATTCTTGTTAATCTATATATGTAAGCAATAAAGTCGTTTATTATTATTATTGTAGAGAAGTAGTTGAATTGTTTAATGCAGCTCATTCGGATCGGCAATCCATTAGCCATAGTATGGTAAGCAAAGAATCTAAATAAAGCGCATTTGAGCTTATTCCTGGTCTTTCTAAACCTGGTCGATCTTCATCATGAGAAAACGATCAACTTGAAGTTTTGTTGGCAATGCAAAAAAATCATGATCATGAGTCAACACTCAACCTATTGACTTCTGATTTGAATATAGGAGCGGCTACAGTCCACAAAATTCTGCAAAAAAGGTCCTCATAAGTATGTCTTGTACATGATCTGCTTGAAGTCGATTTTGATAAGCGAAATACATTTTGTGAGCAAATAAACTTTGCAATAATGATGATAATTTCGTAAAAAACTATATTTTTTTGACCGGGCTACCTTTGTTTTAAACGATCATATCGAGTGGCAAACTGTCGTTATTGGGATACTGAGACTCTTCGATGGATGATTGAGTATCTTACTCGAATTCTCCAGAAAGTGCATGTGTAATGCGGTGTAATCGGCGGAAGAAATCTGGGTCTCTATTTCTTTGTCGTGAACTTAACTGGTCCAAGATATTTGGATTTTTTTCGAGGTGACCTTTTTAACTTTATATACGAAGGGAGAAAAACCTGAGTTTTTGAGAAATGTCAACGTATTAACAATATTCAAAAAAATGTATTAATCGCCTTGGCTACTGTCAAACAGCTAATAGTTCACAATTTCAACATTCAATTTGGTCAATTTTTCGAAAAATAATTGCCAAATAATTTAACAAATTGCATTTTTTTTTTAATTTTTTATTAAACCCATACCCTTGCTAACGTAATTATTGACGTATCGTTCTCAGAAAAGTGTACTTTCACATTTCCAACTGGGGATAACCCCATCATTCCTCTTAAACTCATCACATTGTATGTATGAATCACATTTTAAGAAATGCAATTAAAAATTCAATTTGACGGGTGAATTCATTCCTTGATTCTTCAAGTTATTCAATACTTAACGAAGGACTATATATATATATATATATATATATATATATATAGAAGGGTAGAAATTAGTCTTTTTTTTACCACCGCCACCATTTAAACTATGCTGGAAACAAGTGAGCTGTGATTGGAATTATATATTGTTTATTTGACTTCAACATCCACTGAGCAGTTTTGGACACATATTTATAGGGACTTCCTTATTTAGTCCTTGCAGGAACTTAGGAAACACCCTGTACATATATGCGTATGATTATTTGAAGAGGTGCATCAATTATTGATCTTCAGGACCACCAACACATTGACAATATCAATGGACAAGTAATGGAATTTTTTTATCTGAATATGAACACATTTCGGTAATTTAGTTGTTGTTCGTGACACGGTAATAAAATCTAAAACAGCTCAAATATTACAGCTTCAGTAAATATTGTATTTTATCATTTTCAATGTTAATTAAGTTCATTATACTTATTTATCTCCTAATGACCTGCCTATTCAAATTATAATAAAAACATTGTTAAGGGATTATGAATATGAAATAATTTGTTTAATTTAGGATGACTATAATAGGGATAGTTAAATCCAGAATCGTGTCCTTCACTATGAAATGTTGGCATTTGTTAGTGATGAAGCTGAGAAAATATTCCATTCGGGTCCTATTAAAATACTCGACTAATTTTGGTCCGATTATTATACTTCATAATAATTAATACCGTGCTTGACACTACATAATTCTATTTACAATTGTACTTGTAGTCCAGCAAATGAAGACAAATAATTCATAAAATGTGCGCTCAAATAGTTGTCCCCACATACGGTAGAACAGTCCACAAAGGTCGGTGAACTTTCGAGAATAGCTCGACCCTTTCGATCCTTCCGTGCGAGCCGCTTCTACCTCATGGAATTGGGAAATTTTCTCGGCAGCGCGTGAATTCAGGCAGTGGCGAAGTGTATTCTTAACACTAATTTCCTATAATTTTGATCAAAAGCCATCGGTTTACCATGATAGGGCTTCAGTATTTCCAGCTAAACGACTTTTTCAGTCCTAGGGCTACGTTGGATTCTGTCAACCATTTCGTGCATTTTCTTCTTCACCTCGTACGGTCCTTCCCAAACCGGTGTTAGTTTCGGGGTTACACCTTTCTTCTTACGTGGATGGTACAGCCAAACTTGGTCACCATCTTTGAATCCTCCTGAAATACCTTTCAATTCATAACGAGCTTTCATCCTGTCACTTGCCAGGATCAACCTATTCCTAGGTTTCGTGGATTTTCAACATGGTGTCCCTTAGTTTGTCTGCAACCTTGGAAATGTGTTCTTCCATAGTTGGTTTGAATCTTTCAACCATGCCATCCGTTTGAGGGTGGAGCACAATAGTCCTGTTCAAGATGCCTGAAAACCCTGGTGTATTTACTGATTCGATTTTATTTGGAATTTTTGGGGGACAACAAATGAATGTAGTTAAATGCCGCTTGGTACTTCATCAGTAGATAGCGCGCCTGAAATGTTTGTGTCACGATGTCTAAAAACTCTGGTGCTTGCACTCATACCTGTAGAAGTTTGGGATCAACTTGGCCTACTTGATAATAGAGATTACTAGCGTGTCAGATGGCGCCAATTTCATTTTAGTTTCAAAACAGTAACAGGGTATATTTATTGCCTCAACTTTCTTTTTGAGACGAACTGTTCGCGGGTTCTAATTCTAGCTTCGCTATTGGTTGAAAATAGACATCTGTCAAACTTCACCAATAGCAAAGCTGGAATTAGAAGCCCCCGAACATTGCACAAAGAAAGCACTGTTGCGTTGTTTTTCGTATTTTGTACCATTTGAATTTGAGGTTAACTGCATTTTGACAGACGGAGAATCGGAAATAAAATTGTTATTAAATTGCAGAAAATATAAAATGCAATGCATACAATATGATGAACTATGAGAATATCATTATCATTCAATTCGTCAAGATTTGTACTCGCCTTTGGTACTGAATACAGGTGAATATTCGAATCTGCGGCTTCATACTGTCCACACAAAATACAAATGTGGCCCATTCTACAAAAATTATCCTTACACGCTACACTACCTGAAAATGAACCATTTCTCACGCACTAATGAACTGATGAACGAGTGATTTTTTTAAGAACAAACTTAGGAATAAGCTGAGCAATATTCAAAATCAAAGAGATGGAAAGCGCATAGATACCGACAAAACACTGAAAATAATTTTATATAAGATGCTGCAGATGTCAGAAATCAAGTTAAGCGAAAATAAAAACAAACATTTTGGACGGCGCCATCTACCACAGACTACCACAGAGAGAAGTTCTGTTGAAGTCCCCTCGAAAATCTAAACAATATCGAATCAGTTCATTCATCAGGGTTTTCAGGCATCTTAGTTTGTATCAATGCTATATGTCAAACGTCAAATAATTTTTATTTCTGTCAATATTGCATATTTCTATGCATGAATGAAAATTTCACATATTGATCGTTCATTGCAGTTCGTAGTTTGAATTCGTTTCGGTTGTTAGTTTTGCCTGGTATTCAAGTCGTGTTTAAGGAATTGATAGTTTTCTCAGTGATGTGTGTAGGGATACCTACTTTTTGTGAAATGGGTTCTTTTTGCATATTGTGTGGACATTATAATGCTACAGATCCGACTATTCATCTACATTTAGTACCAAAAGTAAGTAGATGCAGCTAGTCACAGTGAAATCTCGTACAAAATCATCCGAATAAGTGCATTTTTTTGTGATTTGTAGATCGAAGGAGACCGCCGCATGAACGTTCCATATTCATACGGCAAATTGCAATTGATTATGAATCATAACATATGCCATTTTTCGATGTTTCATGTTGACATTTGTATTTTATTTTATTTTAAAATATTCCAATCACTCAAACATAGATTCGGGAGGAGAACAGATGATTTAACAAATAGCACTGAGCGATATCACAGAATGGATCAGACATAGACAGAAATACACCCTGTGTGATATGTAATAGGGAACACGCATGTGCCTCCTTTCTAGAATAAGGTTAGCATGCAGCAACAAGCCAGATCTTGACAAAATTTTGAAAAAGTGTTCACAATTTCAGAAACCTCATTAAAACTAAAGTTTTGGATATTGTAAATGCTTTTTCAAAATTTTTTCATGATTTCTTGGACTGCATGATAACCTTATGAAAGCATCCATCCAGCCAGATCAATTGTGAACACTTCTTTTGTTAATAAATAAAGCATCGAATTCAAATTACGTTTTTCATTAACACCTAAGTCCTAAGTAAATAAATTCATGTTACGGCCCGAAGCACCGTAACTAAAAGGTCTCTGTGGCCCATATAAAAAAGGTATCCCTGCTTTATGGGAACTAGTACCACCGGGGTAGCCCATGGACTCGATGATTATTTGATTATGGCATCTTTGGTCATTTTCCTCACAAGCTTTTCCACTTTCTGTTAATTGGTAAATGATGATCTTCTTGGTGGGTGAGCTATCCTGTACTATGATAGGTTGGTTAGTCCTGTTGATGACAATACGGACTCAAATACGCCACTTCCTTTGGCAAGTTCCCAGTATGTCATCAGCCGTGACTCTTCTATCTGGATATCCACTCGTTTTGCAGTCTGCTACCCACTCAGCTGGCCCCCATACTCCGGAAATACATCCTGACGGGATGCCTTGTTTTGTCCTTATGTCCTTCTGTTGTCACATGGCTGTACTATTCCAACGAGGCATCCATCTAATCGCACCTCAACGGTGTTCTTAGATGAACCAGGTGTTCTTAAAGTCGTAGGTATCCGCAGTTTCATAGAACGCCATCTTTTGGCTGCAGTTATCGAATGTCATTCCTCCCCACCAAATTACTATGGTTTCCTGCTCACCATCGAAAGAAAATCAGTGGTCAATCATCAGGTCCATCTCAAGAATGAACTCATCTTCTATATCTGCCTCGAAGTCTTCCGAGGGTTGATGTAATGTTAGCTTTTGCTGGTATCGGTGTGTTCTCTCCAGGGATTCTTTGTAGTACAAAAAGATACCGCTGTGGACCAGATAAACTGACACACCAGTGTCTATAGTGCATAACGTCTCCTTGGTCTACCTCTCCTCCGATGTTCAAATTGATTCTGATCTGATTCTGATTCTGTTGACGTGGCCGACCCTGGGAGCTACGTTACTACTGACCAGCATATGCTGGCTAATTTCACTATTCCTGATACCTATCCAAGGCTTCTCTAGATGATCCTGTCAGAAGTAAAAACATGGAGGTCTCTCACCCTGCAATCTATCTCTCTTCTTCTTCAATCTCCTCTTCTACCACATCTGAAAGACTTTCCACTTGGTTGTGCTATTCCTGGATTTCATTTCCCTCAAAATTCTGTTGAGCATCTGTTTTATACTGTCGCGTTCTGTATCTTCTTGAGATGTTTCTTCAATCGATACCTCTCGTAGTTTCTTCGTAGGAGTAGAAGCTCACTTCTAAGGAACGAACCAAAATTGTGATTGTTCTGTTGGAAAGTCCAACTTGCTATATTATTGAGATGAACAACATGTAGTGGCGTAGTGAATATGCGTTGCGGCATGGTCGATCGAAGAATCATCGATTTGAATCTAACTGGTGTTCCCGAATCGTTGGATAGGGAGAAGGGGTCAATTGAGTGGCCAGCAAGATCACAGGATTTGACAACCCTAGAAAACTTTTAGTGAGAATGCCTGAAAAGGAGATTATAGTTTATTGGTCGGAGAATTTAGTAGATAAAAGGCAATAATTCGCACGAGATACGACGTATAAGTTCTGAAATTATTGACAGCTAATGATACACAATTAAAACATTTCATTTAATAATTTATAGTAATTGTCATTGTTTTGAAATTGCAAAATAGTTTTCGTTTATTTATTTTATCTAATCTATACTCACGCTAAGGTAATTTGTACCGTATCGTACCGAAAATGTGCTCTTTTATATTCATTAATAAAAAGGGGGTTTCCATTAAAAAAATATCGATGACGTCATACCTCTCACTTAAAATAACGCTGGATTACAGTAACTAAAAATAAATTTTGAGGGACCCAATAGTTCTTCCCACAAGTTATTCCATGAATTTTTAACGAATTTATTCGTTACTTTACGAAAGCATTGTATAATCGTTTTTAAGAGACCGATACTTTTCAGCTATTAATTACCTTCTAGCAAATAATATTCAAAAAGAGGTAGGATTGTCAGACAACAGAGTCATTTATTTCCATATTTGTAAATTCATAATGAATGACTTTCCTTCGAATACAACTTTTTTATAAGTTATGGTTTTAGATTGAAAGAGCTCATTAGAATTGATTTTTGTAAATTGACTATAATTACTCAATAAATTGAATACAATTATCAATAAAATAATTTCAATACAGTCATTTGGTGGGGGTTACTTGGAATGTTTTGAAAATTAGTATTTTTATAGATTTCGACGTGCTCTTTTCGAATATTTACTTTTCCTACTCGTATTTCTGCCGCACTCGCCACCGTATTCGAAAGATGGCATCCAAAAACAATTTTTTGACAATATCCCCTTTCCGACTCATTTCATGATGAAAATGGTCATGTAGTAAATTAAACTAGATACAATTTCCTATAGTTTTTGTAGTAACTTTTTTATCTGTTTTTTGATTAAGCAAACGTTCAAGATCATCGGGACGACCAACAGACATAATATGCATTATTATGCAATCGAAAATCCTCACTGGTTGAGGACTGTTGATCACCAAAAGCGATGGTCGCTTGATGTTTGGGGGTGAGTTATTGGAAATCACGTTATTGGACCCTACTTTTTGACAATGTGCTCAAAGGTGAAAGGTATGTACATTTTCTCCGCGAACACCTTTCCAGAATGTTAGAAGAAGTGGATTTGAAAACCAGAAGGACCATGTGGTTACAACACGATGGTGCTGCAGTGCATAGCCATAGGAAAGCGTGATAATTTTCAGATTAATTCTATACTAATCGTTGAATAGACAGAGAAGGTATTAATTCCTTGGCCCGCGCGATCCATAGACTTTACTCCTATAGATTTCTTTTATGGAGGGTACGTGAAGGAAAAAGACCCCAGAGATCTTCCAACAACTGCCCCTCTCCCCCTGCATGTACACGTTTGTTCCAAAATAATCAAAGTGTTCATCCTGTAATGAGAAGATATTATTTCTATTTATAATTCTGAGTGAAATCAAATGGTGTGCATTCAGCACCCAGGTTCGAAACCCAGCAAGAGCAAATAAAGCATGCCTTTCTGGTCCCGTTATATTGTCGCTACAATACTGACCCCTGGAGTGTTTTTTTCTTCACTGAGACTGCCCGGAGTAGTAGTGGCCTTTTTCACTATAAAACAAAAGGTGGCGCCCGAGGAAAAATCTAGATTAGTGAAAGGCGCCAAAGTTTGCTAGTAGGGGAAAAGACCCCTCACACTTTATTCCAGCAAATGCTCTCAAAAAAGTCATGCAATGATGTAATAAAATAAAGGGGGTTGCATTTGAAAAAGTCGAGTGAATGCCATTTGTAATTTTCAAAAAAATTGTAGTAGGCGATGGAACATCGACTTGCTTGCGAAAGATGTGCTAAAGCCTGAGGAATCGACTAGAAAAAATTGGTTCGAATGTTATGAATTTTTCTGTGGGTCTATGCTCTAGTACGATATTTTGACACATAAATTGACATAAGTCAGAAACTATTCCAGATAAGTCTAAGAAACCAGGGTGCGTTATATCGACATTTTAGTGGCGAATCCAAAAATGTAACAAAAATGGGGGAGTGAAAGATAAACGCCATGTGAAGTGGAATAAATAGAAAAATCGAATTAAACGGTTTTCTTCACATAAAAGATTCAATATAAATTGAACCAGAAAATGGTAGATCTCAGGTGAAAAACAACTACTTTCCTGGCAAATACCACGCAGAACGTTGAATGATATTCACCTGAAAATCCATGCATACCTCCATATCTTAAAAAATCTCTGATAAGCTCGATTATGTTTAATTTATGTCGTGTTCACCTAACAACTTTCAGGTTTTGGCCCTCATCAGTACGGAGTAGTCAACCAGCCAAAGGTCCGAAGAGCTCTGGCTGAAGCGGGACACAACATAACCAAAACCATCATCGAGTCTATAACACCTATATGTACGCCGGAAGAGAAAACTTTAAACTGGCGGTACCTAGTGACAGAAAGAAACACTCCGAAAATCTCCCACCTCGATAGGTTTCTAAATAAAAGATTCTTTCTGTCACTAGTTACCGCCAGTTAAAAGTTTTCTTTTCCGGCGTACCTATAGGTGTTATAGACTCGATGATGGTTTTGGTTATGTTGTGTCTCGCTTCAGCCAGAGCTCTTCGGACCTTTGGCTGGTTGACTACTCCATACTGATGAGGGCCAAAAAAGCCTGAAACCGGTATGCGGATTGTTAGGTGAACACGACATAAATTAAACATAATCGAGCTTATCAGAAAGAAACATTTGCATTCAATGTCCATTTATATGGAGGTATGCATGGATTTTCAGGTGAATATCATTCAACGTTCTGCGTGGTAATTGCCAGAAAAGTAGTTGTTTTTCACCTGAGATCTACCATTTTCTGGTTCAATTTATATTGAATCTTTTATGTGAAGAAAACCGTTTAATTCGATTTTTCTATTTATTCCACTTCACATGGCGTTTATCTTTCACGATATGCTAGTCGGGCTTGCCACTCCTACTGAGAAGGAATCTTTTATTTAGAAACCTATCGAGGTGGGAGATTTTCGGAGTGTTTCTTTCTGTCACTAGGTACCGCCAGTTAAAAGTTTTCTTTTCCGGCGTACCTATAGGTGTTATAGACTCGATGATGGTTTTGGTTATGTTGTGTCTCGCTTCAGCCAGAGCTCTTCGGACCTTTGGCTGGTTGACTACTCCGTACTGATGAGGGCCAAAAAAGCCTGAAACCGGTATGCGGATTGTTAGGTGAACACGACATAAATTAAACATAATCGAGCTTATCAGAAAAAAACATTTGCATTCAATGTCCATTTATATGGAGGTATGCATGGATTTTCAGGTGAATATCATTCAACGTTCTGCGTGGTATTTGCCAGGAAAGTAGTTGTTTTCCACCTGAGATCTACCATTTTCGGGTTCAATTTATATTGAATCTTTTATGTGAAGAAAACCGTTTAATTCGATTTTTCGATTTTTCTAAAAATGGGGGGTTGCTATTTAAATAAAGACAGAACTTACTTGTCTATCATATTTTGGGATATCCTGTACATAAATATAAATATTTTTGAAATATGCCTCGTTGTCGGACATATCGTTTGAAAAAAACAAGACGATAGCTTGGATAACATGACACCTTTAGGATGTGGAATTACAACACCATTGAATCACTAGAGTGATAATAATGGGAAAAGAGTTGAAATACTATGACCCAACTACTTCGAAGGAAACTTACTGAAAAGTATTTATCTTTAAATTTGTTCCATCGATAAATATTATACTTCTCTTTCCGGGGAGCAATTCTGCACCAATTCAATACGGTTTTTGCAACTTTATGATATTTTTCAACGTGAATTCTAATAGTAAGGAATGTATTGCTGGAAAAATATGTGTGGTGATGAAATAGTAATACATATTCTTAATCGAATTATTCTGATAGTGGCACCCTCGTAGTAGGTATGCAATCAAATGATTAATATACTCAAAATACACACTGAATAACTTTAGGTTTCCAATCAAAGTCAAAACAAATTTCTCATCACAAATTGTAGAGTTTCAAGAAATAATTGAAAACCTAATTAGAATATGTTCTATTTTCTTATGACAATTCTAACATCTGTCAAATAGTAATGATGTAACAAAAACCGATATAATACTAATTCTTCATTTTCCCCTTTTTACTTTCCAGAAACCCACAACACAATCATCAAACTTTTTCGGGAACTTGTCAACCCTTCTGTATCTAGTGGACTGTTCTGCACTCGATTGGCAAACTTCCTCTGGACCTGTAAATTCATTGTCTTCTCTCACATCTGACTAAAATCCCACATCATCAAAAACTTTCCACTCATCTTGACGGTTAGATGACTTTTTCAAATGTCTTGTATTTCTTCTGACAACTGCTTCCTCATCCATCTTCACCATGAAAGATCGTGGCGAATCATGAGCTTTCGAAACTGTTCCTGGCAACCGCACATCTTTGTTTCTCACAACTCTGTCCCCTGGAACTAATTGGTCTGATGAAACCCTCGCAGATTCGTAATAACTCTTCTTGAGTGAATATTGAAGAAGCAGCTTTTTTTTCTGATATCGACAACTTGTGGCTTCAAATGTTCACTTGTAATTGACAAACATGATCGCAAATGTCTGCTCATCAAAATCTGGGCAGGGCTTTATGACAATGCAGTTGTGATGTTCCAAGATTAATATTTTGAATGGTATTTTGGTATAATGGGCTAGAGGTGATAATTGTGATATCCCAAGTTCCACAGACACTCCTGAACTCTATGAATCAAATGGCATTTATCCGCAACAATAATTAATGGTATTCCATGAACACTGAATTATGGCCTGATAACATCGATCACGCAAACAGCAGAGGTGCTACTAATTTCAACCACATCAATCCACGAGGAAAGGGAATCAATTACCACCAAAAACAATTTTCCTCCAAAATGAAACATATCCATAGTAATTTTTTCAGGTTCTTTTACTTTTTTGTCAGAATATTTTTCACAAATTTTACAATTTTTAAGAAAAGCTTCAATTTGTTCATACATTTTAGGCCAGTAAAATAATTGTCTTGCCCTAGCTTTACTTTCATTCAGACCGAAATGTCCACTATGGATTTTTTCGGTCATTTGTTTTCTTAAATTGGTAGGAACTATCAGTTTTTCAGTCAAACCTTTTTCAGATATCATTTTTCGTATTGAAATATATTTTCACCTTTCCATGTACCAATGATTTATATTTTGGCCAACTCTCATAGTAATCTCAATGAGGCTTTGAAGAACAACATCATTTTTAGTTTCCACAGTAAATTTTACTTTTCTTTCATCACTCATTTGTAAATTCGAAACTATACTATGAACATATATTCAGCGCTGAAAAGTAGCAACAACTTTGATATTTTGAATGAGACACCCTGTATCTCATTGCATTTTTCGCTTTGCTATTGCTTCACGATCATTTTTGTATGCTTCCCTATACCTTTCTCAAGCGGTTCTAGAGAAATTCATTGATTTCCTTATTTTTTGTGCAAAACATCTTTAACCCTTTGAAAGTTAACGAAATTGAAGTTTTGAATGCAGTGAAGTCATTTCGTACTGGATCTGCAGGAGTCCTAAATTATTTGAGACCATCGCATCTTCAAGATTTGTTGTCCGAAAGTTCTGGATCTATGGGCGAGAAACTTCTTCGGTCTTTAACCAACCTCTGCAATTTTATGCTTAGCGGTGAAGTTAACCGAGATGTGATCCCAATCCTATACGGAGCATCATTGATAGCACTTAGAAAAAGATGCGGTGGCATCAGACCAATAGCCGTCGCTACTACTTTTAGACGTCTTGTTTCCAAATTAGCATGATCACAAATCAAGGAATCATTAGGTAATTCTTTCCGCCCCATACAATTTGGTTTTGGTACTCCAGGAGGATGCGAAGCCGTCGCCCATGCAGCACGACGTTTTGTAAATCAACATCCAGACTCTTCTTCTACTGAATTTCTGAAAATTGATTTTGAAAATGCTTTTAATATGATTCACAGAAGTATTCTATTAGAAAGAGTCAAAGATACGATCCCAAATCTCTCCCTTCATACGTCAATGTTATGAGAAGCCAAGTTTTTTGTATTTTGGAAATAACGTAATTTCTTCGGAAAGAGGCGTTCAACAAGGAGATCCAATGGGCCCACCTCTCTTTTGTTTATGCATCGAGAACCTAACAAGATCGATTGAAGCTGAATTCAATTGTTGGTATCTTGATGATGGCGCCATAGGTTGGCTCTCGAAAACAGGTATCTCTACACCTAGTTATAAACTCTCACAGAAATCCTGGGATATTCCTCTTATCGAATCTTCATCTACAAGACTCCTTGAGTCAGCTGCTAACTCTCAATTCGAAAAGGCTCGTCTCAAGGCAGTATGCACTAAGGAATCTGGAGCTTGGCTTAACGCCCTTCCTGTTGCATTCCTTGGAACGTTATTGGATAATGAATCCTTCAGGATTTCTGTTGGTCTACGTTTGGGTTGTTCGATTTGTGTTAGCCATACATGCAGATGTGGATCCAACGTCAATGATAAAGGTATTCATGGTTTGAGTTGTAAATATAGTTCGGGACGTTTCTCACGACACTCCACCGTTAACGATTTAATTAAACGTGCTTTGTCAACTGCTGACATTCCTTCTGTTTTGGAACCCTTAGGAATAATTCGTGACGATGGTAAACGTCCAGATGGGATGTCTCTCATTCCTTGGAGCCATGTAAAACCACTAGATTGGGACTTCACCTGTGCAGACACTGTTGCTCCTTCACATATTGATTTAACATCAAAGACTGTTGGTGGTGCTGCGAGTTCTGCTTAAAAATTGAAGATTAAAAAATATTCCAGTTTGATTGATCAATATAATTTTTATCCAATAGCTATCGAAACCTACGGTTCTTTTGGTAAATATGCATTGGAATTTCCCAAAATTATCGGCCATAAACTCATTGATAAAATTAATGATCCTAGAGCGAGGACTCCCTGTTTCAACGTATAAGTATTGCAATCCAGAGAGGAAACGCTGCATCTGTCCTGGGTTCTATTCCTACTTCTAAAAGTTTGGATGAAATTTTTATCCGTCCTCCAGGAGAATTTTAAGCAATTCCTCAATTATTTCTACAGTCCCACTTCTCACTTTTTCACCATCAAGGCAAATAAAAGAAGTGAACTCTGACGAAATGTAAGACACATCTAGAAGAAAAACTTTGAAAAAAAATTATTTGTTTTTCTCTTCCCAAAAAATAACTTGTTCTGACATATCTCAATCCAACTCAAGTAACTACAATACCATTAGACCACTTGGACTCAATGAGTTGAAGAACATTGGCAACACCTGCTTCATGAATAGTATAATACAATGTTTATCGAACACCAGATGGTTGCTCGAGTATCTGAGAAAAGACGAGCATATGAGGGATATCAACACAAGCATATCAAGCATGAAAGGTGCTCTGATAAAAGCATTTGCAATTGTGATAAAAGAACTTTGGTCAGAAGATTTGTCTGATAGGGTGGTAAATACTGTTTCTTTGAAATGCCAGATACAAATATTCGCACCTCGCTTCATGGGGTACGCTCAACAGAACGCCCAAGAATTTCTCAGATATTCATTGGAAGGTCTTCATGAAGATATAAACAGAGTGATTGAAAAGCCCAAACCTATTTTGATAGAAATTGATGAAAAACTGAGCAATCTTGAAAAGGCACACGAGTCTTGGACAAGATATCTAAGAATGAACAACTCAAAAATGGTTGATAACTTTGTTGGTCAACTAAAATCATCGTTGTTCTGTTCTTCTTGTGGCCATTGTTCTGTCTCTTTTGACCCTTTCTGGGACCTTTCACTTGATATTCCACAGAGACCTGGCCAGCTGAGTCTGTCACAATGTTTAGACTTGTTTATTAAAGGAGAAATTTTAGATGGCGAAGAGAAACCAACTTGTTGTAAATGTAAGGAAAGAATGAAATGTACAAAGTCATTATGTATTTATAAATTCCCCAAAATATAAGTAATTCACTTGAAACGATTTTCGCCTTTGGAGAGATTTATGGGAAAATTAAATGTCAACAATGACTCTCCTCTCAAAGGATTGGATATGAGTAATTATGCAGCAGATAATGTAGCTCCATGTGAATACAACTTGTATGCTGTATCCAACCATAGTGGAACAACTTATAGCGGACACTACACGGCTTACTGTAAGCACCCTTATGCAGGCATATGGCACGATGACTACAGAATATCACCGATATCATCACAATCCATTATAAGTGAAGAAGCATTCGTCCTTTTCTATGAGCAAGAGGACACCAACTTAGATTAGCTTTATTATAATTTGAATTGTTTTCTATAATAAAAAGTATTACTTTAGTGAAATACTGGAGAACCCAAATATATATTTCAATTGAATGTTTATAACTGCGGTATTTGGACAAAGCTGAAATTCTGGGTGTAGTTAACCAATGTTCTGTGTATTAGTTATGTTTGAGGAAATCCGTTCTCCATTATACAGGGTGTTAAAATTTGTGATTTTTCCGATAGATACAAAATGGGAAAATATTTTTTTTAAGGAAACCTGTATATTATCGAACATCCTGAAAGACAATTGAAGTTGTTTCGAATGATGTAACATGTTCCTATACCTAAATAGTCTGGTTTCCGAAATAAACGCAAGTTTCTATAAAAATCGGATTATTTTGCCATATTTTGCATTAAATGGCATGAAATATGACATCATGAAAATTCGACAATTAGTGCATCAATAATAAAACGTTTGCGCGTTCATTACCAAAAATTTGATCAGAAAACAATCAAAATGGAAGGCAATAACTATTCAAACGAAGTTTTGATGAAATTGTTTATCTTCATGGTTAATGTGATCAAATTATAGCGAGAACATGCAGAAGGTTATGTGGTGTATTGAAGTGTATGAATGATGAGATGACAAACTGATTGTACAAAGAATGATTAATATACAGATATTCCAAACTCATTCACAGCATATCTCTGTTCAACATCTGAAAAAAGTGACCTTGAAGCATGAGCCACTGGTCTTCCTTCTTGAAGGAGACAACAGCCTAGAGCACTCTCAGACGCACCACACTCAACAGTTGTTTCTTTCATTAAATCATAATTGGCAAGAACAGGGGGATATGGAAATTTGCTTCAGTCTATCAAGAATTCGTATGTATTCAGGTCTCCAGCACCAAATAATATTATTTTTCAATAACTTCCTCAATGGAGCCGAAATATCAGCAAAGCATGGAATAAATAATCGAAGATCATTCAGTGCACCTATAATTTTTTGTAATTATTCTGCATTACTGGGAGTTTTCAAATACTTGATAGCTTCCACACGAATAGGATCAACCGACATCCCGTCTTTATTGAATATAAAACCAAGATAATCTACTTCCTTACATTTATATTGTACTTTGTTCGGATTAAACTTCAAAGTAATATCATACTCTTTTTCAGATTCTGCTGTTGTAAACAGAAGAACTTATCTTATGGAACTCTTCTGGGGCATTGAAAACTCCAAATGGAAGTCTCAGAAATCTGTAAACTCCAAAGAGTGTTGAAGAAGAACAAGGCCTAGACGATTCATCATCCAATTCAAAATTATAAAATCTATTAGATCAAGAACACTAAAAATAGATTTTTCACATAACATTGAACTTACTCCATAGACTGTGGGCTACATAATTGGTTCTCGAATAATAGCCTAATTGAAATCAATGGGATCAAGACAGAGTCTCAGAGTAACGTTCGTTTTTTCAACTATAACCAAATTGCTGATCCATGTAACTTGTTCTCCATCGACTTTTTTGACAACTCATTGCAAAAGAAACACGTCTAGGAGGCCTAATAATAGGTAATACATCTTTATCTATATCTATGTGGCAGACATAACCTTTCAATAAATCCAAGCCAGAAAATAAATACTTATTTTGACTTACTAAATCTTTGGTGGGTATAGAATCAACCATTTTTATTAAACCCAATTTATCACACCCAGTTGATTTATGATAAGAATTTTCTGATTTCACTACTACAAATGGTAACATTTTCTCTCTGCTGCACCTGGACCTACAATGTTATGAAATTTTCCTCCATATGTACAATTTTCCTTCCACCAAACACTTCCAATATTGTAGATGTTTTATAAAAATTCACACCACCTACCATGTTGAAGACATCGAATGAAATAATGTTAACATTTGACCCTGTACCTAACTTACATTTCACTCCTACATTATTAATATCAATAATTTCGACCAATTCTGTATTGCTTCTATATTTTTTCACCACATCAACCAACAGTATATTATTGCCTTGATTATATTTATTTCCCGTGATATTGACACTCCCACTTTCAAAAAGAGTTTCTTACCGAGGGGCCCCCCAATATATTCTCAGAATCATTATTGCCACCGAAATACAAGCCACTAACCACTCACACTTCCTTAAGAGGGCATCCTGTAGAAAAGAGATTTTTTTCATGGCAATGTAAACATGTTTTACCATAGGCTGGACAATTTCCATAATCATGGTTTTTTCCACACTTTCTACAGGAGAAACTGTTGGACTTTGGTCTGAAATTCAAATTTTCATTACCAAAACTGTATTTTTCCGGCCAAAAAAACCTATATTACTATGTTTCACATGTTTCAAATTTTCAAAAGTTTTTTTTTGGCAATATAATTCTTAGCTTCAACGGCATTCACTTCACTTTTACCATGACATTGAATAGATCGATCTTGTTCTCTAGTAACCTCTGCTGCCCTTATGAACTACCTTCGCCAAAGTACCATCACTTTCTCTGAGAATTATTTCTTGTAAGCCAGCATCTTCTATGTTTAGAACAATATGGTATCGAATCAAATAATCTTCCTGTTGTTCAAACTAATACCCAGCAGCCAAAGTCTTCAATTGCGTTAAATGTTTTTCAAGAGGTTGTCCTGGCTGCCTCCTGCATTCGAAAAATCTATGCCTCTCAAACAGAACATTTTTTCGTACTTTACAATATGTTTCGAACTGCTTGATAACTTCATCAAAATTCGTCCGGTATTAAATACCTCCCACCAAACTCAATAGAACAGTCGTCTTAACTTCATTCCCTTTATTGTTCTTCTCAGTTGCGAGCAAGTAAAACTGAAGTCTCTGATAGAACTTTTTCCAATTCTCTTCCAAATTTCCCATCAACTTCAACAAAGAAGGGGCTTTGAAATTCAATTGATATTGACTCATTTTAAACTTACGACACCATGTTTTTTCAATAAATAATCAAAAACTTAATCAGAATATATTCTTTTTTCTTACGACAATTCTAACATCTGTTAAATATTAATGCCGATATAATACTGACTCTTCACAATAGTATATTATGTAATGATAGCTATTAATACATGAGCACGAGGTAAGTTACGAAACGAGCCAAAAGCGAGTGTCGTAAACCGTGTGCGAGTGTATTAATAGCCATTACATGATCGTTGCATACACTATTTTTTCTACGAAGTCACTATGGAGAAAACTCGAGAAAATGAATATCCACTCTAAAAACAGAAACCTAACGATCCCAGAAAATTTGAAAAATGCTCAAAGTTATAAATGGTTATTTTACCAGCTCTTCACAGAGCGACTCATAACTAGAAGCTGATACTATCAACCACTACTCCAACAACAATCTGCCCGGTGCAGGACTATTTAGATTCACACCTATCAGTGAAACTGACATCTATAAGCACCTTCTTTCTATCAAATCGCGAGCTATTGGTGCGGACTCTATAAGTGTGAATATATTATTTCATGCTTGTCCATCTGTCTTAGAGCATCTGTCACATTTTCTACTACTGTATAGAAAAAAATACCTACCCATCTATTTGGAAACATGCTGTTGTCCTCCCTTTACCAAAAATCAGTAATCCCACTGAATTCAAATTTCTTAGACCTATTAGTATTCTATGTGTTTTGTCCAAAGTCTTTGAGAAGATCATACATGCACAAATGAAAATCTACTTAGAAGATTATAATCTCCTACCTCCGCACCAATCAGGATTCAGGACTCATCACAGTTATAACACAGCTCTTTTGAAGGTGACAGACAATATTCTCAAATATTTAGACGATAAAAAGTTGGTATTACTCGTATTTCCTAGACTATACTAAAGCATTCGATAGAATTAAACATGACCTATTACTAGCCATACTACACTATATTGGTTTCAGTGATTCTTCTGTTATGGTTTCCAAAAATTATCTATACTATCGTTTTCAAGCAGTCAAACTCGATAACCAACAGTCTGATTTCGTGCACATCAAAAATGGGGTACCACAAGGATCAATTTTAGGCCCGTTGCTCTTCATTTTGTACACTATTGATTTATACAGAACTTTACATTATTCCAGTAGTCATTTTTATGCAGATGATGTTCAACTTTATCTTCCCTCAACCGAAAGTAACTTAGCCCTCTCGGTTCAGCATTTGAATGATGATCTGACTGCTATAGTCGACATGTCAAGCAAACTGTGTCTTTCTATCAATCCTTCAGAATCAAATGCCATACTGTTTAGCAGAAACAAAGACGTCCGAATTAGGTGTTTACCACATATCAACCTCCGAGTCAATAACGAACTCATTCCATTCATAGATACCGTTGAAAATCTAGGCTTATTTATGGACTATACTCTGAGGTACACGAAACATGTGAATACTGTCATCAGAAGAGCATTCTGAAACTTATCTACTCTAACAGATCCTTTCTAGACAAAAAAAGTAAAATAATCCTATGCGAAGCCCTAGTCTTGTCTCACTTAAATCACGCAGATGTTGTCTTCGGCCCAGCCTTACTCAAATTGGATATAAACAGACCACAATTGGTACAAAATTAATGTGTCCGTCTTATATGTGGTTTAAGGAAACGAAATAATATATCAACCCCTTTGAGAGAGCTGGGTTGGCTAAGTGTTCAAAAACACATCTTTCTGCATTCATCTGTGCTGTATCATAAAATCATCCTCGAGAAGAAGCCACCATACTTATTTGAAAAAGTATCGTTCCGAACAGACGTCCCCAACATCAATATCAGATTCGAGTCCAAATTGATACCACCTTTGCATACAACCTCTCTCTGTCAGTCTTCATTTTCCTACATGATATCACGGCTATAATAAGGTACCAGATGATCTAAAAACTACTTTCATTGGACTCTTCAAGAAAAAAATGAAAAAACTTCTGTTGATGGATGATATACATTTATAAGTATTCCCGCTCTATATCTACACTTTTAAATAAAATAATTACCCATGTACAGTCTATCCCCATTCGACGTGTTCTGACATACTAACATATCATTACTTTCATTGTTCTTTTTTGTGTCTTACACATCATTATTATATAGGTATATTGCTAGATATTGTAATTCAGCTTTCATTTTTCATTTCTATTCTCCATTAGCATATTAAAATAAAGGTTGAGTGTAAGAAAGTACTTACCCATCTAACAACCCACGTTAACTCTGCCCTTTGATAGTACTAGGAATCACATTTCATGTATGAATGATGTCTCACTTACTATCAATAAAAACGAATATTATTATTATTATTATTATTACGACCAATAAATAATAAAATAAAAACAAGAATTTCTGGTGGTGTACAAGATTATTCTTCACTGCTCGATATACTTATAGGTACTTTTGACGCGTTGTGATTTAATGTCAATTAAAATTAAATGTAGTATGTAGAAACATACCACTGGATGATCCCCACGTACGTGTTTCTATAGGCCGAAAATTCGTTTCATAATGAAAAGTACGTGTTTATTGGCCAGAATCTGTTTCGAAATGAAAATCCGTGTTAAAATGGACAATACTAATAAATTGGTACAGATATTTGATTCGCGTATTATATAATACGGGAATCAAATAATGATAATTTCATCACGGATAGTTCATGTTGTATACCGGGTGTCAACGAATGTATTAGACAAGTCATAACTTCTAGAATATTAGGTGTATCAAAATGAAATTTGGTCTATGTAAATGCTATGTGAAGAGTCACTTCCGGTTTCAACGGAAATGGCTCCGCTTTGGAATTTTTAAATGGAACACCCTGTATATTGTAATATTTTTGGATTTCTGAGACAATTCTGGATCAGAATTTGACATTTTGAAAAGTTTTCACGCCTTCTTAATTTTTTTAGAGTTACATCCAGGTGGCCATGATCGGACGTAAACTAATCTGAGGACCTCAGGTGATGTCAGAAAATTACAATCGCAAAGTTTTAGTGACTAGTATGATAGATGGGAATAAAACAAGTTGGCAAAATTACATTTTCGTGTCTAACTATTAGTTTTTCAATGGCGATCATTTTTTGACAACACTTTTCGAAAGGAGGATTTTTTTACGCATCTAACAATACTTATTTATTTGCAATTGGATTGAAAATAAGAACATAAATTAAATATTACCAAGGAAAATACTGGATAATAATTCATTTACATTTGTCAAGTGTGCCATGGATAGCAATGATGCATAATATTTTGCAGTTATTTTTATCAGGTCTTCTTCAGAAAACAAAACACTCACTTAGGTGATGACAGTGACATGAGCAGACTTCATGAGCAAACAGTAAAAGTTTCTTAAATTTCGTTTAATTTCAGCTTAATTTTTCTTCAAAATAATGTATACTCAAAGTGAAAAAGTGGTTATGTTAAAATATTTGGAGAATGTCATAGAAATTCAAGGAATGCTGCTGAGTTGTATGCTCAGAGATATCCCAATCGGCAACATCCAGCACATCAGTATTTTGCGTATGTTGAGAATCGTTTTAGGCAAGGAAGGAATCGAGAGGCGGAACAGAGGTTTATCATAAATGAAGAGACTGAGATCAACGTTCTTGCTATGGTTGAGGTTGATAAAATGATTTCTTTGAAATAAATTATTCAAGCAATGCAGATGAGTCACGAATCAGCAAGAAAAATACTGAAAAAGCCCGGATATCGAGCATTTAAATATCAGTTACATCAACATCTGTATGCTGACGATGGCGATAGACGGCTAGTGTATTGTGATTGACTGCTTCAAAATCATAGAGTTAACCCAAATTTTATCAACTTTATTTATTTTCCGACGAATCACGATTTACAAATAATGGTATGTTGAATGAGCAAAATACTCGGTACTGGGCTCAACAAAATCCAGATGCAATGACAGAGGGCAATTTTCAAAAAAGGTTTGACGTCAATGTCTGGGCTGTTATCGTTGGAAACAGAATAATTGGGCCAATATTGTTTCAAGGTCAGTTAACAGGGGTTAGGTACAAAATGAAATTGAGGATCACCCTAATAATGTATCTACCTTTGCCAGTTTTACAGCGAATTCACTTCCAACAAGATGGAGCACTCCCTCATAATACCAGATAAGTTCTCAATTACTCAATAGAGCATTTTAATTATCAAGTTATTGCAACCAATGGTGCCTGCCTGCCCGCTCAGCGGATCTCACTGTGCTCGATTTCTTCATTTGGGGATATGTTAAAGAAAATATTTACTATGCCACTTTCGAAATCTTAGGGGAAAGAATGCTACGGGCAATTAAACGAGCTGAAATGTGTCTTGAACAAGGAGGAATGCACTTTGGAAATTAACTACAGTGAAAGTAAATGAATTATTATCCATGGCACACTTGACAAAAGTAAATAAATTATTTCCAGTATTTTCCTTGGTGATATTTGATTTATGTTCTTATTTTCAATGCAATCGCAAATAAATTAGTATCGTTAGAATCGTTAAAAAATTCTTTTTTCGGAAAGTGGTTGTCAAAAAATGATCGCCATTTGAAAAATAATAAATAGTTAGACACGAAAATGTAATTTTGCCAACTCGTCTTATTCCCATCTATCATACTAGTCACTAAAACTTTGCGATTGTAATTTTCTGACATCACCTGAGCTCCAATCATGGCCACCTAGATGCAATATTAAAAGTGACTCTGAAAAAGTGAAGTTGACGTAAAAACTTTTTTGAATATCACATTCTGATCTAGAATTGTCTTAGAAATCCCAAAATATTAAAATATACAAGGTGTTCCATTTGAAAATTCTAAACCGGAGCCATTTCCGGTGAAACCGGAAGTGGCCGTGAAGTGAAAAATATGCGAAAACTCTTCTCGTCACATACCATTCACCTATACCAAATCTCATTTTGATACACCTAATTATCCAGAAGTTATGACTTGTCTAATAAATTCGTTGACACCCGGTATATAACGTTGTCTTCACTAGGTATACGCCATAATTTGTCAAATTCTTCGAGAAAACATTCTTTGAAATGTTTTCGATATTCTAATTAATATCCGTTGATTATCGCGTTCGTTAATTATTCCTAGATATTCAAGAATTGGAATCCCAGAAGCGCCATTCTGAATTTTAAAGAAAAATATGCTTATGTTGAAAAGGGAAACCTCTGATGTTATGAACATCATGTACGTATTATCAAACAAATATCAGAACAACACAAATCATATTTTGATTTGAGGCCAATATTCGATCAAAATCCACATTAAATCAAAACTTTCATCATCACTTCACTGAATGATTTTCATTAAATGGGTTTGCAGAACCACGACGCGTGTTTTGCTTCGGGTGATTTTGTAGAACTAATTCAGTGAAAATCATTTTGTAGTGAAGATTTCTACTGATGGTTCACGGGACATCAATATTCTTGGGTATTTTGCAATAACCAACATCCGATGTACTCCTGTGGCACCCTTGTATCGTTTTCCGGTCAATAACCCTACATCATCCAGCTGCTCTTGTAAAATTTTGCTTTGTCAATGTTTTTGTCTCGATATAAGTTTGGTTTTCGATAATTGAATCATTTTGGAATTCTTATAGATTCTCCAATCCCTCAGAACTGTCAAGACTGTTCGAAAATTATTATCTTTTGTTAATCCAATCAATTTATATGAAACGAAAAAGGAATGCATAAATTCCCTTCAGAATTTCATTATTGCATTCATATTTTTGTGTCCTTCGGATTGCTCATATTTTCGTCGTAGAGACTAAAGAGAAGCCACCTATAATAAGGTTACCACACATAAACCTGGGAATATATTTAGCCTTGACAAAGGAATGAAGAGATCATGTAAATTTCCATTATTTTTTAGCTGCTTCACACTAATCTTTGCCTCTGCTATACTTGATTCAAACCCAACAGGCCAGAGATAAACAGCATGATCGCAGTCGAATTTTAAGGCGATTCGATCCATCAGGAACCAGGCGCACCGCGTTAACGATGTTTACCTCTGGATTGTTTGACTTAGATCGAGTATACAACAAATCAATTGATTGACCAGGAGCATATTGAAGGGAGATCGGTAATGAGGTAGTAAGCCAACATTTTTGTCCATGATATTCTCGACTTTTTTTTGCCCAAACAATTATTGATTTTCAACAAAACCGAGCAAGATAGGGTGAAGGCGTATAGGACAAAAATAACTTTAATTTTGGTTTCGCTCTGGATCAGCGAATCAACATTAATGATCTAATGATTCGTAACGCAGCATTTTTAAGAGCTACGTTACTAAGAACGTTTAAAGAAAATTTAACATAACTTTGTGGTTAATAAGTTCTATTCCTAGTTCAGAAAATGAAAGTAAATACCCAAAGCTACTAGAAGTAACATGAAAATCCGGCATAAAACAGAGCAGTGTTTTTCCATATGATACAAAAAGGGAGACAAGTTTCTCCTGTCTATGAAAAAAACGCAAAGTTCTACAGCGGGGACATAGGAAAACTTTTGAAATAGATTTGAGAAAACTGAAAATAAATAACTTTTGATTGATTGACAAGCTTCTCGGCTCGTTTTTGTTAAACGGGTGAAAGAAGTTCAACTCGCGATGGGAAAAACCCTAGTATTCCGGACCATTTCTCAGATTAACGGACAAAAAGTGTAGCGTTCTTACCCCGTTCTTATTCCAAAAGAGACAAAAAGAGCGCCTTTCTTAGTAGGTTTTTCATCCCAATGTGTCGTAGATTTGAAACGTATAAAAAGCTTTGTACCCGTGAGGCTTGTACCTGCGGGGGCCCGTGGAGCTCTTGTTCCTGCTGTTCTTCCGAGGTATTATCAGTATTCAACTGTATTGAGATCAAAAGTGAAAAGTTCTCTCCAGAAACTTTTAGGTATCCGTAAGTTATAATTTCTGTAGCATTGTATGCAATGAGCTTGGTTTTCTCGTGCTAGCATACGTACAAGTCATATTTTCCGTTTTAATCGGATTTTCTGTATTCGAATTCATGGTTGACAAAGTCGGTAAAGTAGAAATATTGTGCTTTTAATAATTTTTAAATTTTCTGCTTTCAGGTCTACTTACATTGTATTATTGAAGCTTCCCAGTCATTTGATTGTGTTCAGAGTAAATCCATACGATATTTTTTTATCCGATTGACAAATTTGGTAAAGTATAAATATTATTGATATTAATAAATTTTATCTTTGCTGCCCTCAAGTTTGAGATTATCATACTATTGAAACTCCCAGCAATTTGGTGTACTCAAAGTGAATTCTTCACGATATCTTCCGATCAATAAATTCAGTGAAGTGCAAATATCTCATGCCTGAATGCACCGTTTGTCAATTCTAGTTCCCCAATCCCGTTTCTGTAATCTTTGGCCCGTAGCTATGCACCGTCAACAGATTAAATAATCCAGATTGAAAATCTGACAACGTTGGTATTGCAAGATTTTTTGATAGTTGGAAATGATGAAACGTCAAAATTGTCAGTTTCGATTTTTATTTTCAAAATGACTGATGGTGAAAACACAAAAAGAATCTCCAATTTTTTCCCGGGAGAAAAGAAGAATCTCATGAGGGTACTCTTAGAACACGCTAATATCATCGAGGACAAAAAATAAACAAAGTTTCCAATGATGATAAATCTCAAGCTTGGAAGCGAGATACGGAAGATTTCTGGAAACTGTGGTCTGATGGCAGCCAATAAAATGTCCGATTGTACTTTGATCATAGAGAAATTGAAAATAATTTCTCTATGACTCTGATGCCCCGCACAAGAATACAGACGCGATGTGGTCAGGTATTGGTTCATTGGGGTTAGACTATTATTTCTAAAATAAATAAGATAGTAGATAGATACCTGCTAGTAGCCGCTATACCACTACACCTCAAATCACCGAAAAACTATTTATGTAGCCAAGGAGCATTCTCCATAAAATAAGTTGTGTTGGTTGAAGGTGCATGAGGTGGGGTAATCTACTAGCCAACAAGACACAAAGACAGACACTCCCTTGCATTCATTAACTTACAAATCATTTTGGAATTCAATTTCGTCTTCTATGTTTTCCAGGAAGCTGAGAAATGTAGGTTTTGTAAGTCGAAATCTTCGAAAAAATTAATAATTGTCCATAGTGTCGAAATAATCACTCCTTTCGTAGACGAGGAAAACCAAAGATGATATCGAGGATATCTAGGTCATCATCAATGAATATTTCGTCCTCCATTTCATCCAGAAATAATGAAAAACTTTGCAAAACAACTCAACACTCAAAATAATAGACGTCATTCACTAAACCACGCTTCGTTGACCGATTAGAAAATCTGAAGCTTAAACCAGATTTTTCTTGCGGTGCATAATAAACAATAATCTAATCCAGGTTTCAGTAACTAATCCGCGAGATTAGCCTACGGTGCATACGGGCGTCTCTCAATTTTCCTCGACTGTTATTATAGTGGGGAACCATTCAGAATAATTTGGCAATTGGTCGCACAAATAATTGTTGAATTATGTTATCAGTTGTTTGAGTTCAGGTGAATCACCGTACGGTAACAATTGCCAGAGAGATAAATTCATTTAAAATTGCGCATTTAGGTCAATAACAATTTTTCACCGGTGTTTGAATTCAGGGAATAACCAAATTCGAACAACGGCCGAGAAATATAAACAAATAATATTAGTCCCATGAAATACTTGCAGATCATTGTTTTTATTTACAAAATAAAATAGCCCCGATACCGGGATGTTTCAGAATATTATTCATCATCCGATTCTTGAAGGTGATTTTGTAAATATCCGTTTTTTTGTTGCTCCAGGGAGTGAATTATATATTTTTTTTAAACAACTTTGATGCCTCGTAGTCTGTATCCAAGCACACTAGTTAAAACAAAGAAAAATAAAACAGTTGGTTGAGTTCAGGGAAATCGCCGAACGAAACAACTGTCGGGGAATATAAAATCATTGGGAAAATTGAATTATTATCAGATGAGCCTAGAACAAGGGGCGGCATGAAGTATCAAAGTTGGGGTTAGTTTGAACGTAAAGCTCATTGTATAACCGAGTGGAACGTGGAAAGTATAAGTTTGAGAGCAAGAAGAATTTTATTCGGAAGGGAAAAGTTTATTGCCACAACCTAGAAAAATATCTTTCTGAATCCTCACCGTAACATGATTATAGCATATCTCGTTGTGAAGATTCGAAAAATATCGATAATCGTTAACCCAAAATTACAGGGCTATATATTTTTCCTAAAGCTGGAGTTATAGTATTAATTTTGGTAATCTCAGAAAATTATTTTGTTAATGCCGATTTACCAGCAGTGTCAATATTAGTATCAATTTTTGGTAATACCGATTTACCCGCAGTATAAATATTTATAAACATAAGTAATGCTGGTAGATAGAGAACTTTGGTCTGTAAAAAAAATATCTATAAACAATTTAAGACATTGCCAAAACCAAGTTTGAGTATATCAGTTAATTTTATATTTTTATCTCCATCTGTTGCTACCTTAGTGCTGGAGTGAACCACTATGAAACCTGGCGCCCGAGGTTCAAAGTTGAGAGAGGAACATATTTCCTGTTCAGTACTTAGGCGTCATAAGTAACGTACCCTTCTAGGGACCGTTTTAGCCGAGGAATTTCCGACCCTAGAAAAACGCGTTACAGAATACATAAGAAAAAGCTCGCGAAACAAGTTACTAATTTGGAATCTGTTGTTATCTGTAGAGATGCCAGAGGTTCCAACAAATGAAACTAGTCTGAACGTGAAATCTCCAGGGATAAACACTAACATTCCAAAAATGCGCTCTCCGCTCGACCACTCGCAATGACATGTTATCGCACGTGTGTGCCCGTCTGGGTAGCTGTCTCGCTTATATTGACTTCGAGAACGCTCGGAAATTTCCGGTAAATGGACGCGCCGCCGCCGCGCACCCCACTGCCATTATTTCACGCTTTACGTAATTACTTTGCTTGTTTGTTTGTTTGGCGCCGACTCAAAATTAGTTACTTACATTAATTTAGGAGCTTAGTTAATAAGACTAAAAAGGTTCATTTTATTTTCTGCATTTCAGTTTTTTTTTTTTCGTCAGTTGATTTTTTTGTTAAAAAGTTTTTATATAGCAATATGGACAAACAACACGCTTTCGTAATAATATGGAATAAAAATTTACAAATTATAAGAATAAAGTCATTGACCAAAAAATTACCTTTAATGTAACAAAAAGCGTGGGGTGCTGTCACCTTTACGATTTAATACAAATGATATGAAGCACCCACGCTTTTTTTTCATTAAAGTTAATTTTTTGTTCAATGACTTTATTCTTATTATTCCTAACTTTTAAGTCCATATTGCTACGAAACCGTTTTTTTAACTATAATTTCATTTTTACCTTTCAATTTCATATTACTACGCAAGTGTGAATTTGAACTTTCCAACTGCAGGAGAAAAAATACTAGCTTTCGCTGAAAGTGCTGAGGCCAGCGCAGTCACCAAATCTTTGAAATGTAAATTAGACATTTTTAAATTATGAGCTGATGATCTTGGTCAGAATACCAGGTCATGGCTATGAAATTGTTGTATTGTCATCGGGTCTCAATATGTGTGCAAAATTTCAAATAATTCGGAAGTCTGAAAGTGAAAATTGAATTGAAAGATTCCTATACATTAACACATACATACATACAGTTCAAGCTAATAAAAGCGTGTTAAAATTGAATTTATAGTTTAAAAAACATAAAAAACACGCTTTCGTAGCAATATGGACTGAAAAGTTAAAATTAATAAGAATAAATTCATTGACCAAAAAATTAACTTTACTGTACTTACTACGAATAGCTATCGATGAAAAATATAAGATAACTGATATCAAGCACATCATGTTTTTTTTACCTAGTTCAATTTTTGTAAGATGTACACACAAACAGAAAATCGTTTGTAAATAATCATTTATGTTCACATGAGGTTGTTCGTTTGTTAATTAGATGCAATTTGACAAAAGTTTATATTGAAAAAGGAAACATTTTCAATTGAACATCAAATAGAAATATTTTTTTTTAAGTTTTTCTTGAACGATGGAAGATAGTGACTAAAGTTTATCTTTTAGTCGCAGATGATTCCACATATAATTTTATGAATATCCTGTTCATATTTTCAAACAAATCTCAAGTTTATCTCCCTTCGACACACATGACTTATCAGTCTTTCTCTTCCTAGAATAAAACAGCTAATATGTGACAAACGAACACGCTATGTATGACAGATCTGATCGTCATCCATTTGTCAGCAATAGTTTTCGATTGGACGCGCATTCGTTTTTTTTTTCTGCAGTACCAAAGTATACCACGATCAATATACCCACTTAAAAATATGTTAGTTGAAAAACTACTCTTAATACAATTGAAATCATTCTCTCATTTTTTTATTTTTAGATTTCCCCTCGAGTTTAAAACGTTTTCGTTTAAACATCTTTTTTATGGACATTTCAACTTATTTCAACTTTTTCAGCGATATTTATAGAAATGTTGTCTCTTTCAATTGTTTTATCAAATATCACTTTCACGTTTTTCAGAAATTACTTTCTTTCCATATTTTTCATTTTATTTTAATACATTTTTCTTGTAAAATTCGATTTTTAGAAAAAACTGGAAATAACTTTAAACAGAATGTCTGGATCCACTCCTGTACTAACTGGAATAAGATTTGATTACATCAAAGAGTTATCCTGAAAGCAATAGTAAATATTATAACAATAGTTGTTTGCTTCCAGCAACGAATTATACTATACTAATTCAGCAAACAACTGCTTGCAAGAATCACTATATTTTTTAAACCCACAGGCCTTGAAATATTTTCAATTACCGAAGCATTCAATGGACTCCAATTAACAATAGTATGCGATAGTTAAAAATGCAGTGAACAGTGCTTCAATAATGTTTTTGAAATAAAGTAAACATGGGATTCAAAATTGTTTATCCTGTTGATATTGATTTAATATCTGCTTCAACTAATATACTGCAATCCATTTTCATAGGAGAAAAAATAATAATTTGTTCTTAAGAAAACTTACCAATCTTGGCCAAACTCGCACATAAAATCCATAACGTTATAATAAAAGGAGTCTCAACCCTGTTGAAAGAAACCGAGATCACCGGGTATCTTGTCACATGCTTCTTATGCGGCTGCTCTTCATCCACAGAGGCCTCCTCCAAAGCTGCATCAGAGGTCTCCAAATGCTCTGTGGGGACGACATTATCCTTTCTCGGTACAAGAGGGGTAGGAATTCCTCTGTAAAGCGTGCTGAGATCATACGAGTTTGTATCCAAATTGACCGGGGGTTGTCTATGGCTGTCAGAGGCATGATCGGGTGGCTTTCCCAAACCGCTGCAGCTCCTTCCCAATAACAATAACATTACCAGCACTACCAACGTGTTCCTGCATGCCCGCCTGGAGAGATTGACGCCGTGTTTTAGAGAATGCATCTGAACATCACATATGTTTCAGGGCCGCCTGACGACTGCCATTGGCAGCCTGATGCAGGTAGCGAGCACCTGCCAAGACTGGGCGTCCGATACAGCTGACGGCGCCGCGACGCTTTTATGGGCGCATGCTCCTTGCAGCGTCTGAGGGATTCAGCTTTGAATTGATGTGTGTGAAGGGGTGCGCGGTGGCGGAGTTCTGATGTGGGTAGTGATGGATGAATTCATTTGTTTTCGTGGATTCAATTGGAAACGATCCGTTCTAGTGTTTGATGGTCCATAATTGTCTAGGATGCTGTGTCACACTGCTCGATGCTGTTCTAACGATTGGTCTTGAATATTGATTAAACATAATCACAATGAGCTTCCATTTGATAATAGAAAAGGGAGCACGATTCAAAGGTACGATCATTCACGGTAAATTCATGAATTCTTATCATTTGTGATAACTGACATTTTTGGAAACAATTAGTTCCTTGCATTTTGTGTGACCTCACTGATAATACTAAATTGCAAAGTATGTTTGACTTAGGTATAATAACGGAAACCATTATTGATATTTTTCCTACGTTTCGACATTCATAAAATAAACTTAAGGCACTACGATATGAAATAGGAATTTAGATCATGTAAGTTTATATGCTGATAACAAATACTCAAAATGTATTTTTTTTTATTGGTGCCCCTTTTTACCCATTTAAAGCACGCTTCAGCGTGTTTAAATCGAACTTTAAAAAACGCGCGTTTTTTAAAGGTAACCATGACAACATCAACAAATCGAGAAACGTGAAGTCTAAATGACAAATTTTTGATTATTGATCTGACAGGAGTACCTTGTAACGTTAAATAAAATATTACTCACAATTCGTTCATTTATATGTGCTCCTCCATCCATTTGATGAACTTTTCATATTCTTTTTTATATATATCACTGGATTTTCGCGGTATTAACCGCGATTCTGCCTCACTATTCAAAAAATCGATATTAGAATCATTCATTTTTGAGCTCTGGTGACAACAAATATTGATCTTTGGTAACAAATTGCAAATGAATGTTTTTTTTATTGGTGCCCCTTTTTACCCATTTAAAGCACGCCTCAGCGTGTTTAAATCGAACTTTAAAAAACGCGCGTTTTTTAAAGGTAACCATGACAACATCAACAAATCGAGAAACGTGAAGTCTAAATGACAAATTTTTGATTATTGATCTGACAGGAGTAATGTCAAATAAAATATTACTCACAATTCGTTCATTTATATGTGCTCCTCCATCCATTTGATGAACTTTTCATATTCTTTTTTATATATATCACTGGATTTTAGCGGTATTAACCGCGATTCTGCCTCACTATTAAAAAAAATCGATATTAGAATAATTCATTTTGAGCTCTGGTGACAACAAATATTGATCTTTGGTAACAAATTGCAAATGAATGTTTTCTCATTTCCATGACAACAAAGGTATACTGATGTCACATCACGAATTCAACCTTCTTGCATTATTAGTTCTTATTTCTATTTTTTGTAGTAATAATACCAGTATATATGATTTCAAAGTGCACCAATAAAAAAAAATAACGTAAAGTATTCGTGGATAACTGGTCTTAAAAACACTTGCTCTATTTCGAGCACTCCGGCTGCGCCGTCGTGCTCGAAAAATCGCGCGTGTTTTAAAGCCCTTTTTATCCACTTATACTTTAATATACTATTTTCTCATTTCCATGACAACGAAAGGTATACTGATGTCACATCACAAATTCAACCTTCTTGCATTATTAGTTCTTATTTCTATTTTTTGTAGTAATAATACCAGTATATATGATTTCAAAGTGCACCAATAAAAAAAAATTACGTAAAGTATTCGTGGATAACTGGTCTTAAAAACACTTGCTCTATTTCGAGCACTCCGGCTGCGCCGTCGTGCTCGAAAAATCGCGCGTGTTTTAAAGCCCTTTTTATCCACTTATACTTTAATATACTATATTGTAAAAAATAATTAATAAAAAAAACCTTTTTAAAAACAAGCTTTTATTCAAATACCCTAAAAAGTACAAAATAATTGCTTTGGATGTGTGACGTAGGTTATTTCGTGAGTTCTAGATTCAAGGGCTTGTTTTAGATTCAAAGTTTTCATTTCAAATACAGATGCGACAAGCTTTTGAATCTATAACTCACGGAATAACCTACGTCACACATCCAAAGCAATTATTTTGTACTTTTCAGGTTATTCGAATAAAAGCTTGTTTTTACAAAGTTTTTTTTTATTGATTATTTTATTTTGTGCTTTTTAGTAAGTACGCCTTAATCTATGCATTTTTGGTAAAGTCGTTTTTATGAAGCCTTTTTTCTGTAAGTTCTGAGCTAACTAGTTCTTCAGCGAGGAGACCATCTGAAGATCAACTCGTCCGTCATCCTGGAGCTGCCATCTTCAATTTATGAATTTTGACAGAAAATCAATAATCTTCGACTAAATTCATAATCTCCGCCCCCAAAAACCCCTAACACCCAATTTTGAATCGAATCGGACCATAATTACAAAACTCGTTCGCCATCTTGGAGCCGCCATCTTAAATTTGTGAATTTTGACAGAAAATTCATAATCTCAAACCCCGAAAACCCCCACATACCAATTTTGAATCGAATCGGACCATAATCACAGAAATCGTCGGACATCTTGAAGCCGCCATTTTGATTTTATGAATTTTGTCAAAAAATTCATAATCTTCGACCCTGAAAACCCCCACATACCAATTTTGAATCGAATCGGACCAAAAACACAAACCTCGTCCGCCATCATGGAGCCGCCATTTTTTTCCCTAACAAATGCATTGTCACGGGAACTATGAACACCTGCCAAATTTCACGTTAGTCGAACAACTAGAAGTGGGTCAAATTTAACTTGCAAGATTTGATGACAAGCATCGGGACAGGTGAAACTAAATAAAAGCTTGTAATAAAAATAGCCAATGTAAGAGGAACGTGATGCACACTGAATCCATAAAGTCCAATCCCTATCCACTCATATCCACAAAACGAAGAGAGAAATCGACGACGAAAGCAAGTTGGAATGATACAAAATTACATGAATTTTTGGGAATATATCGTGGTCGTCGCTGGAGAGGGGACGTCGAGATGCCTGTCAAGTCAAACATTTCAAATGGAACATGGGGTCAAGCGACACCTCATTTCGAATGTCTTTCTCAACTCTTTATAGCTATGACATATTTTTGGAATTGCAAAAACTAATAATGTAGTTACGGGGGATGAATGGAAGTATAGGTTATTACATAATTGAATTAATTACAATAAATGTTTGAAATAGGCTCCAGGAAGATCTTACCACATTGCCAGCAGATTACAAAATTCATCCCTCACCTACGGTTTCAGGAGAAACGCTTCCGCTCTCCACCACTATTCTCTGCTGAAGATCTTCTAAAGATGTTGGTACTGGCTTCCGACTGACACTTTTCAGATATCCCTACAGAAAAAATCTATGTGTGACAAATCGGGTGAACGTGCTGGTTACTCCATTAATCCTCTATGTCCAATCCATCTGCCACCATCGTGTTGGGAAAATATCTCACCAAAACGTTCATGATCATCTTCTTCTGCTATCTGAATAATCATCGGATCTATAACAGTATTCAGCATTTCAAGGTGATTAGAGCCAATTGAATTATCTCGTATGAAAAGAGGTCTCACAATTATGTCACCTAATATTCCATCCGAAACATCAATCTTTTGTGGGTACCACTAAGTATCTGGGAATTGTTATCAGAACAATATCTAATATTTTGGCTATGAGCATGCCGGTACAAATAGAACGTTGATTTTTCGCTATAACATATGTTAAAAATAAAATTATGTCGCTCAGTATTATATTGTTAAACATTATCTCACAAAATTCAACGCTCCTGTCCGGATCGTCTTCTGTAAGTTGATGTATAATTTCATTTTTCCTCAAAATGTTATGAGCAATATAGCAGGTTACAACGCATGCATTCACATCTTCTAAAGTATTAATTCTCTCTGCTGAGTTGAACAGTCACAGTGAAAGGGAATAACAGACTACGAATAATTGTATTATTGGAAACATCAGAAAGAATATGTTGAAAAGAGAGCAAAACAAAAAAGGTGGCAGGCTTATTCTATCGAAAAATTCGAAAAAGTCCAATAAAACTCTACCCACAAAAGTTGCCTTCTATCTCGTGTTTAGAAGTAACTTATACTTGGAAAAAGGATATTTGGTCCCGTCATCAAAAGACAAAGAAAATATATACAGTGCTTTCGTAAAGTTCTGAATAAATTCATTTATCCATTTCTTAGGAATCTCCTGGAACAGGTCGATTTTTAATCTCGATTTTCCCCATTCATAAGGAAAAATTAAATATATATACGTTTGACTAATGACGTCCGCGACAATTTTTTCGAATGGGACACCCTATATATTATTCAATTTCTGGAATCTACATAGAAAGCTGAATTCAAAAATATATCACAAACAGGGTTTATATACAGTGCGTCCGTTAAATTCAGTGCTCTCGTTAAGTAGTGGATAAATTCGTAAAAAAATAAAGGAATAATTTTTGGAAATAACGCTCGAAGCCGTCGAATTTTATTTTCAGTTGGGCATTCTTTCAAATTCAATTAATACATACGGAAGGATTCGTGTACGTCATCGGTATTTTTTTAACGGCAACTCCATTTTTCATTACGGAATGTGAAAAGGTGATTATGAGTATGGGTGAAATGAAAATAAAATCAGATAAACTATTTTGAAATATGAAAATAACAAATTTAATGGCAATGATAGCTTCATATCTCATCGTTTGTCGATACATTATTGAGTAGTAACTTGATCATTTCATGGAAAATGATTAAATTAAATGAACGAGAAAGAATTGAAATTATTTGCATGATAGGATTTGGAGACACAAAGCGCACCCAAAGAGAAGTAGTTGAATTGTTCAATGCAACTCATGCTGATGGACAACCTATTAACCAAAGCATGGTTAGCAAAGTTGAGTCAAAATACCGTGAATTTGGGCATGTCCGTGATCTTCCTAAATCTGGTCGACCCTCACCACCAGAAGACGATCAGCGTAATGTGTTGGCAGTGCATGAAAATCATCACACAACACTCAAACAATTGGCTTCCGATTTCAATATGGCAGCGTCTACAGTCCACAATATTCCGAGAAAAGCAAAGCCATGAGCTGAATGAAGACGACTTTGATCGGCGAAATCAATTCTGCGAATAACTGCAACAGCTATGCAATAATGATAATAATTTTGTAAAAAATAATTTTTTTTCTGACGAGGCTACGTTTATTTTGAACGGCCACGTCAATAGGCAAAATTGCCGCTATTGGGCTACCGAAAATCCCCGATGGATGATGGGGTATCCCACTCAAAATCCAGAGAAAGTGAATGTATGGTGTGGCATAGTCGACAAAAGGATTCTGGGTCCCTATTTCTTTGACGTGAACCTGACTGGTGCAATATACTTGGATTTTCTTCTATTCGACCTTATTCCTGTACCAATAGCTTTGGGTACAGATCTTCCTGATCTTCCGAGAACTGATTTATTCTTCCAACAAGATGGTGCATCTCCCCATTATGCAGCAGCTGTCCGCGACTATTTAGATGTGGTGCTTCCGAATCGTTGGATTGAGTGGTCAGCTAGATCTTCAGATTTAACACCACTTGATTACTTCTTGTGGTTATACTTAAAGAGTAAAGGTATGTTAATAGGCCGGAGAATTTAGAAGATTTAAAAGCAAGAATTCGTCACGGGACACAATGTTCAAAATAATTTATTCATCGTCTTGGCTACTGTCAGATACGGTGCACAATTTGAACATTCAAATTGATCGTTGTTTGAAGCTATCATTGCTATTTTCATATTTCAAAATAGTTTTTCTCATTTTATTTTCATTTCACCCATATTCATCACCTTTTCACATTCCGTAATGAAAAATGGAGTTGCCATTAAAAAAATACCGATGGCGTCATTTCTCCTACACGAATCATTCTGTATGTATTAATTAAATTTGAAACAATGTCCAAATGAAAATAAAATTCGACAGCTTCGACCGTTCTTTTCAAAAATTATTCCTTTAATTATTTACGAATTTATCCGCTACTTTTTACGAAACCCTATGTGTGATATATTTTTTAAATCAGCTTTTCATGGAGATTCCAAAAATTAATTAATATATAGGATGTTCCATTAGAAAAAATTGTCGCGGACGTCATTAGTCAAACGTGGATCACCCTGTATATTCAATTTTCCCTTATAAATGTGGCAAATTGAGATTGAAAATCGACATGTTCCAGGAGATTCCTAAGAAATGGATAGTTTGGCTAAAAATGAAATTATTCAGTACTTTCAGTTCGAAAGTTTATATATATATATATATATATATATATATATATATATATATACATAAATATATATATATATATATATATATATATATATATATATATATATATATATATATATGTATATATTATGGATTCTTGTTGTTTGACACATTCATCTGCACTTAGAGTGGAGGCCACATTTTTCAACCGAATGGAACGAAATTCAGCACAAAAAATAACTAGTTCATTTTGAATAAATAATTACAGTGTTCATTGATTTATTAATGAGTGTTCGTTTATATATGTGTACTTCAGCCAATGTAAATGTTCATCGCATCAATGACTTTTTAATATTTCAATTAATGTATTCATTATATGAATGATTTTTAAAAAATGCTGTGTACACGACGATTCCAAATTGTAAATTCAAGTTCTGTATTTCGTGTTCATTTTTGTATATTTAAGCCTACGGCCATTTTCAGTGCTTATCTGTCATGAGAATAAAAAATCATCTTGATTGAAGTAAACTTATGAGCATTCTTACATGTGTTGTTCAAATTAATGAAAATTTCCTAACTTTGGTCTATTTTAGCTTTGAAAATTATTTTGGCCAACAGCTCGACAGCCGTGGTGAGATGTATGATTATGGGTAATGACGTCATTCAAAATTTGGAATTATAATATGAAAAATATATAGAAGCAGTGTGGCTTGTATGGTTGAGACAAATATCGAGAGGGGAACTAGATAGTAAATTTCAAGTTTTGTCGCGAATCAGGCGCAATAGTAGAATCATAAGAGGTTTGGAAAACATGAATTTTGACAAGTGCGATGTTAACAGGTGCAAACCTGGGGTTGGTGGCGCGGAAGTAGGACTTTCAAACTCCTTAAATTATATAAGTTTGGCTTGACAAAGTCGATAACATTATGCTAATAAACTGGTGAAAGGACTTTCAAGCTCCTTGTGTTATATGAGGTTGGCATGACAAAGTCGGTACTTTTCAATAAACTGGTGACTTTCAAACTCCTTATTCCATATAAGGTTGGCTTGAAAAGGCTCTTCTTGAGAAGATGAAAATTGTGAGAGAAAAAATGTCTTTTCAAGAAACCCTTGTTCCGAAAAAGGTGAAAAGACGTTCAAACTCCTTATTCCATATACGGTTGGCTTGACATTCTAGAGAAGTTGAAGATGGTGAGAGGTAGATGGTTTTCATGAAATCCTTGACCCATACAAGGCATTTCGATGAGAGCCTGGAGTTAAAAGAAGAAAAAGGTGAAGTAAAGAGGTAGAGGATGGAAATTCTCAGAGCCCTTATCCCACCTAAGGGGTAATAAGGAATTTCACCCAGAAGAAAAAAGGAGTAACAACCATGGATGTGGAAGTCCCTAGATCCATTCGAGGAGATAACCAATACCAGTGGCCGTCCTCGATATATCAAAGAACAGCGCATCATCGAACAATCAACTTGTAAATTATGCCAACCAAGGAAACTAGATCAACAATGTATGAATACATCGATTGATTATTTATTTGAAGTTATTATTGAATTAACAAAGAGTTTAGTTTTTCATAGAATTTTCAATAGTTTAATAACAGAGTTCGTTCAAACAATGTACCATCAAAACAGACCAAATATTTTTTAACGAAGAAGTGATGGCTAACGGATAGATGATATAGAAAAGGCACTGCGAGTACTGAGGGAGGAACAAAAATCACCTGAAACCTTAAATATTCCAATGAGGAACAGGAAATACTATAATATTCAGAAGATATGAGAAAAAACATCAAATCATATTGCAGGGCCAACAAAAAGTGATTTGTTCATTCGAATCTACAATTTAGGAGCTCAAAACAAAAATACAACGTAAGCTCGTGATCACCGAACACAGCAGGGACGGATGCCCGCTTCGAGGGTTCCGTAGCTGATCGACCAATAGGGCAGTAGTTTTCTCAAATCACGTGCGTGTCACGTAACAATCATAATCGTTGTTTACTTTTATAGGTACTGAATTGTGGATTCAAATAAACTTGTAGTATTCATTGTATAATTGTGTAAGTATCCAGGGGCGTACCAAGCCATGCGGTCGCCTGTGGACAAAATATAATTTTACACCCCTTACTCCTTGTTTAGTGAAAATGTATACATGGGTGGGTACACATAAATAAAATTAAAATACGTGCTAATACCTATATTTAATTTTGATACTGATACATCAGATAAGGGGGTACACACAAAATTTAAATAATTGCTATTACTTATCTAATTTTGAAATGAAATATGTGGTGATTTATATACCGTATAATGTATAATCTATAATTTCAAATCATCATTATCATTTGATGTATGCAAATAAAGGAAATGAGTATTTCCAAAAGCTCAAATAAAAAAAATGTACTGATTTTAATCAGCATGATACCTGACTACTCATCCCCATAACATTTAGAAGATCTTGACATGTCTTACACATAAGGATTAACGAAGAATGTAAAAGCAAAGCAATAACGAAACTGACAAAACAATAAAAATGTTACATAACAGAAAAAAAAGAACAAAATTACTTATTGGAAGCACTCTTTTCTTGCCTTTTTTTCGGCAAAATTTTTAATCAACTCGTCTAAAGGGATACAATCCATAAGGTCACTTTCTATGGACATAATTGCCAAATTACTGAGTCTCTCTTGTGCCATAGTTGATCGTGAAAAAGTTTTTATTAATTTTAATTTTGAAAAAGACAGATAATGGTAGCGTTAAAAAAATTCGTATTGCCACTGCAATATTTGGAAATGTAGAAATTAAATTGTTCTCTAAAATGTGTTGAAGAATTAACTGAGGATCTAACTTATTTTGCTCTGGTAAGTGGCATTTTAAACAAATAATTTCATCAAATAAGACATTTGTATCAATATCTGATTCTTTACGTGCTTCATCTTTCAAATGAAATCATACATTTTTACACGAGTTTCTTAATTCTTCTTCATTTGAGCTGAACATTTGATAAATAAACCCAAAAAAGTTATTAAATTACTCCAACCCCTTGAATCTTTCATTAAGAGATTTTAAGGTCGTATCTAGTATAGAAAAGAATACTTTTACTTTGTAATTCATTTCGGGGTCTGTTATTGGTTCGTCAGTACTCTCCTAATCAAACTGCCTTTTCCTTTTTCTTCAAACTGTTTGTGAAGATGAAAAATTTGGTTCAATTTCTAATTCTTCGGCCAGCTCCCTGGCGTCTACAAGAAGTTCGCTAATTCCCTTATCTCTTAAGTCTAAAAAATTTTTTTTTATTTTGTTCAGACAGTCTCAACAAGCTCTCAGATTTATACTTGGATTCTGCATTAATTTACTTAGATAATTGATTTCAAATAAAATATTGTACCAGATTACTACAGATCATAAAAAATTGTAGTTTTGGATTTTTGTTGCGAGCGATCGAGCTAGGTGTGATGTACTTAAATCTTTTGAAGATGCGGATGCATCCATTACTTTTAAAAGAGCATCATAAATCTCACCACTTTGATATCTCAAAGGTTTTATAGCGTCTATTCTACTGGACCAGCGTGCATCAGATAGTGGTTTTAAAGTTGAATCTGTAAGGCACGTTTTCAAAATTGACCATTTTTGTTTGACCTGGAAAAAAACACATATATCTCTTGAACAATGTCAAAGAATCCGGACACCTCAAAAGAAATTTAATAAGTGCGCCGAACAAGGAACAAAAATTATCGCGGGTTTATATTTAAGATTCATGTTTGTAATCCACTGTGTATTCCACGCATGTTTGCTCCATTATCATATCCTTGTCCTCGCAAATCATATATACTTAAATTTAATTCTACTAATAAATTTGTCACATAGTTATACAAGCCAGCACCAGTAGAATCAACTATAGGGCAAAATAAAATGAAATGTTCACGTATTTAATTTTTTTTCGTCGACGCGTTTAATATCACAAACATTTAATTGTTCCGTATGACTCACATCCGGTGTACAGTCGAGGATTATAGAGTAATATTTATGTTTTCTTACTAAATCTAAAATAGTAGTTCTTACTTTTGAGCCGATTAAATATATCAATTCATTTTGAATTTTATCGCCTAACTGGTTTGTCATACTGTTACCGCTGCCGCTGCTTTGATTTTTATGTGTGCGTCGAACATGTTGCTCCATTACAGAATCAAATTTGGTGAACGTTTCTATCAATTTTAGAAAGTTTTCGTTATTATTTTCATATAATTTGATAGATCTACCACGTAAAACTAAACATTGACGACATAAAAACTGCATTGCTGAAATTATTCTTTCATACCAGTATTTTTTTCTACATGCAATGAACGTAATTGACTTTCATTCATAGTAACTCCCTTAGATAACATATTTGATAAGTTTAACCAAGATCCGATATTTTTTTATGGGAGTCACTCTTTTCGTCTGTGGTTGCACTAGTGATAAATGTTTCAGAAATACCCTTCCCTATTGGACAAGTTGGTCAAAGACTTCCCAAAAAGTTTGCAACAGAAACAGTAAACCGCATCTCTTGTTGTTGAGTAAATCAGCCACTCCCTTTCAACTTTCTCTCAATTGGTGAGGTTACGATAAAAACATCTGGCAGAAAACTTTTGGCCTTGTGAGTTTACTGGATAGATCCAATTCGTAATTTGATGAGGTCCTTTTTCCGTTAGAAATCTTGCATCTGCGGATGTAATTATTTCGGGCCACTCTCCAGGGTTTTCAGATATTACGGTGGAGTTAGAAAATTGTAATGTTGCCGCTGCTGGTACGTTTTCAGTATGATGTTTCTGGGTACTATTTATATTATTACAATCAGAAACAAATGAGGAACTTGGGGCTGAGGAACAACCAGGGCGAGCATCGTCGGTATTTTCAAGTTCAGGAAGAACACTTTTTTCCGACGGTTCCAGATATTTCTTCAAAGAATCAGCTAATTTTTCCTTATCTTCCATTTTCTGCCTTCTTTATTGGCGGAACTGACTACCTGACAATCTTTTTCTTTTTTTGCCTTTTTCCTCAAAATAGGAAATGTCATAATGTTAACAATCTTAATTACGTTTTTGGAAAAAAAAATTAAACGTTTAATATCTCGAAAAAAGATGAGTTTTGATATTGGATATGTTACATGGTGATCTACTTGAAAATAAATTGTTTTACATTTGTCTTTACCAACAAATTGGATTGAATTTTTTGAACACCCTGTATAACATTTGTTGAAAATAAATATGTATCAACTACTTTACAATTAGTAGTTGGTAGTTGCAAGGTAAAATTATTAGCCATATTGTTAATTGCCTTCTATGGGAAAACATTTTTAAATGTCAAATATTTCGAAAACTATTGAGTTTTGATATATAACATGTTTCAGAAATTTTCATTAGAATTAAGCGTAGAATAGTAAAAATATACCGAATTTAGTTTTAGTTACACTACTTTCCATTTTTTATACTGAAATATTCACCTCACTAACTAACTATCTAATCAACTAATCTGATTTGCAGAACAAAGTAGAATCGCCCATTTTACAAAATCCAGACATATTTATATGAATTTTTATTTTTTGCGGCGTCCCACAGACGACTTTTAAGCCTTTCTCGAATAAAAAAACAATGAAAACATCTCTCTATATTCACCTCTTTTTATTTTTGATACTTACCGTTACCGCTAAGCCATCGGTGATACTCGGACTTTTCAAGCTAGCCGCTAGCCGCTATCGCTAATAGCAAAAGAGTACCGAAAGAGAATCACGCATTAAACATGAATTGCCGACGCGCGGCATTAGAAAGAAGAGGTCGTTAGTACGGTTTATTTAGCCGAATTGCCGCCCTTAGATTTTGCCGCCCGTGGCTTTTGCCTACATTCGCCACATAGTTAGCGCGTCCCTGTCTCTCTCAACATTGTGAAAAAGGTTAGCTAGTACCATTTTGAAATGCAAGATTCAATGTTCCACATTGCATCAATGAACTTGAATGATTTTGATAATGAATAAAAACATTAAGTGATAAATATTGATTTTACTAAATGAACGAACGGTTCGCTATTATTAGAGCCATCAATAATAGTTTAACGACCAGGTTCATCATGTTCATACACCACTGATAGTTTCTATTTCTTTATGAAAATAATTTGTATTTTATTGTACAGTGTCTTATTATCTATCAAAGTCAATAATTCCGATAATGTATTGATGTATAGACTGATGAATGGAATTATCTACATGAATGAATCTTTTATAGTTTAACAATCGGATACATTACAACAACGTATCAGTTCGTAAACAGATTAAATGTTTTATTGTTTCACAACCCTCATTATTCGTTTTAATGAACGCGTACATAAACATTTTTGGGGCATCTGGAGCAGCTGTCAGAGTGGGGTTGAAATTAGCTCGATATCTTCACAAATTTATTGGCGTTCAGTCAATCTAACGACAGGTCAAAGGTCCACAGGTGATAGTGTTGATAGCAATTTTTTATATTGTATATGAAAATGAATTCGTTAGGTGAACCAACAATATTATTGTGTGTGCATCAAATTCTGGATTAATTATATTTTATTTGTAGGTAATATTGGAGTTAATTATTATAAACTTGGATACCTAACACGAAATAAGTGAAAATGTTATGGTTTATGTGTAGAAAAACAGTCTTGCCAGTAAAAAGATTTAGGTAAATAGTTTTGATTCAAATCAGATTTTATATCAGATTGTGACATGAATATGTTTCTGATGTAGAACCCGACGCTGAAAGTTATTAAGAGACATTAAAATTTGATAATTTAACGTCAGAACAATTTGACAACTGCTGCAAGGCCTGCAGCGCATACTTCTAACAGAGATTAAAAAGATGACAAGAACTGCCGAGGTTCTGAAGAAGTCACCTTTCTACAAGTCACCTTCAGGTTTTCGATTGGTAGGTGTATAATTACGAACACAAATATTTGTTTTAGTTCATAGTATACCCAGGTGAATTAATGTCATATAGTTTTACAGATTGACATGGACTTCAGAGTCGGTTTCAATAATGGGGATGAACTCCCAACCAAATGAACCACATGTTTCAAAAACATTATGACATTCCTCTCCAATAATAACCAGGTGAACGACAAATACACTAGGAGACTCATCGAATGTGTGATGAAGAAAAACAACTATAGTGAAAGTGAGTATTTTACACATTACTTTTGAAACCGATAAAATATTCAAATAATTTTACAGAAAATTGTGATGCCTCAATTTTTAATTGTCTTCATGGTTCCCACGAATAAAGTCGTTCAGAAAGACATAAGGAAAAAAACGTGAAGTTCGCAATGAAAGATTCGCAGGAATATTTTTTATTCTCGGGAAGAACTTATCAAGCAGTAGGCTATGAATTGAAAACATTGATATCCTCATTGAAACAATACAGGGCTTTTCACGATGAGCGTTAATTAGACGTTTCTGGCAAACCAGACAACGGATCAACCTGAAAATTTCACAGTATGCATAAATTGATATGATCTACATTTCAGACGATGCGGCGTTGCCGCTCCTACTATAAAGTAGCGGCTACTCTGATTTTTAAAATGGAACATCCTGTATATAATATCATATTATGATTTCTTATCACTTTGTCAACAACTACATGTGCTATTTCCCTATACCTATCTGTTACCGTTTAGAAGATATAAATTAATTTCGATTTTTTTTTACCAAACATGTACTTTTTTAAACGCTGATAATCTTGAAGTTTCTGGTACTAAGATGATCAAATTCGGAATGGAGTGAAGTGATACCATGAGAATCTTCACTTTGAGTCATATTTTTATTTGCCTCATACACGGTCTTTAAAAAATGCAGATACTTTGTTCACATGAAATAATGAGTAAAAGTCAATTTTTTCAAGTGGAACACCCTGAATATTTCCACACTCTTGAGCTCTACATCCAATTGTAGATTGACTTTGTTCAGATAATCCTATTTCGATTTCGAACCGTTTTCGAGATAAACTGTTTCAAATAGAAAATGACGTGGTCTCATTGTATTCATCACTTATTTTTGAAATTTAACATCTATTTTATACTACGTAATATTCCTTTTCGATTTAGTTTTTCAACAGTCTCAAATCAGTCAATTCAAAATTGATATGTACCTTAGAAAAAGTTACAATTTCTATGCTTTGGAAAAATGAATGATTCAATTTTGAAACGTCAAACTGTCGTTGGTGGTAAGATGTATAAAAACCCTGGTGCTTGCACTTATACCTGTAGAAGTTTGGGATCGACTTGGCGACACTTGGCCTACTTGATAATAGAGATTACTAGCGTGTCAGATGGCGCCAATTTCGATTTAGTTTCAATTCAGTAACAGGGTATATTTATTTCCTCAGATTTCTTTTTAAAGCGAACTGTGCGCGGGTTTTGATTCTAGCTTTGCTATTGGTTGGAAAGAGACATCTGTCAAACTTCACCAATAGCAAATCTTGAATTCGAAGTCCCCGAACATTGTACAAAGGAAGCACTGTCGTGTTGTTTTTCGTATTTTGTACGATTTAAATTTGAGGTTAACTTCATTTTGACAGACGGAGAATTGGAAATGAAATTGTCATTAAATTGCAGAAAATAAAAAATTCAATGCATACAATATAATGAACTATGGAAATATCATTATTAGTCAATTCGTCAAGATTTGTACTTGCTTTTGGTATTGAATACAGGCGAAAATTCGCGAAAAATCTGCGGCTTTAGTCCACACAAAATACAAATGTGGCCCATTCTACAAAAAGTATCCTTACACATTACACTACCTCAAAATGAACAATTCCTCACGCACTGATGAACTGATTAACCAGTGATTGTTTGAAGAACAAACTCAGGAATAAGCTAAACAAGATTTCATATCAAAGAGATGGAAAACGCATAGATACCGACAAAACACTGAAAATAATTCCGTATAAGATGCTACAGATGTCAGAAATTAGGTTCTGACATTAAGCGAGAATATAGACAAACATTTTTGGACACCGCCATCTACCACAGAGAGAGAAGCTCCGTTGAAGTAACAGGTGGTGTCCCCTCAAAAATCTAAACAATATCGAATCAGTTCATTCACCAGGGTTTTTAGACATCTTAGTTGGTGGTTTTGACTGATTGTGATACCAATTATAATAGAAAAATGTCAAGATTAGGTTACAGTAATGAAGATTTCATGAATTTATTAATAATTTATGGCGAGTGCAATAGAATTGCAAGTAGAACATGCCGAGTATTTCATGAAAGATATCCACAACTTCCGAAGCCGAATAATAATGTGATAAATCGACTACTAAAAAACTGTAGGTTGAATGGAACCTGTCACTGACTCGATAGAAAAGCTACCCGCTCAACCACGAATCACAAGTTCTTTTATCTCAAATGATGCACGTATTTGAAAGGAGATTGGAAATCTTTAATGCTGCAAAATATGGCACAAATACACATAAACTTTCAATAACTGACTGACAACTGTAACTTCCATTTCACCTCGTTGTTAGGTACATTACTATCTATATTTTATACAATGAGAATCCTCAAAGTGGGTACCTATATATCTACAGGGATATTTATATCAAAACCAACTAGGAAATGTTATGTTTTCTACAGAACCTTTCGTCCAAAAATCATTCGTAGAAAGCCTGAAGTGGAGGGTGATGACAATGGCGTAACAGTTTTGGGATTTTTTCATGTATTTCCAAATGCTTCTCTACACGAGGCTGAAAGAGAGATAGGTATACCCTACGTGACAATTCATCGCATTCTTAATAAGCACAAATGGCATCCCTATAAATTCTACTGTGTCCAACATCTGAAAGAGACTGATTTGCCTCGTAGAGTGGAATTCTTTGAATGGTTACTTGTCAAGACTCAAGAGGATGAAAATTTCCTTGACAATATCATATGGACAGATGAGGCCAAGTTTACAAAAAATGGAGTTTTCAATACAACAGTCAATTGGGCGTCAGAAAATCTCCATGTCGTTCGCCAAAGGGGTTTTCAAGAAAGTTGGCAATTTAATGTATTTTGTGCCATAAAGAATGGGCCAATTTTTTTATCGAGTTTTATGATGATAATTTGAATGCAATAAAATTTGAAGATTTACTGAGAAATGTAATTCAAATGATTTTAAATGATAGGCCAGGAAGAGAACGTGTATGGTACCAAATGGATGGTGCTCCACCCCATAATTCTCGTTCAGTAAGCGAAGCTTTAACTGAAATCTTCGAAGACGGATGGATTGGTAATAATGGACCTTATCGTTGGCCTCCTAGAACACCAGATGGCAATCCATTAGATTATTTTGTGTGGGATTCCATTAGAAATATGGTTTACTCCAACCCAGTAACAACAATGGAAGATATGAAATCGAGAGTTAGAACTGCTTTCAATAGTTTAACTCCAGACTCAATCAGAAGCGCTACACATGAAAATATTTTGAAGAGATTACATGTTTGTTTAAGAACATATTCTGAAATACACTGACAATTGAATTAACTTATAATTCATGAAATTATTTTCAGTTCGTGTGTCAGCGTTAATAAAACTATTGTTTGAAGAGAAGTTTCATTTGATGGTTGAAGAGTATTTTAATAATTATTTATTCATTGTATTATCTGTGACTGATGAAGGAACATCGAACGGAATCTGTTAAATTTCAAAAATAAGTGATGAATACAAGGAAACCACGTCAGTTTCTGTTTGAAACAATTTATCCCGAAAACGGTTCGAAATCGAAATAGGATTATCTGAACAAAGTCAAACTAAAATTGGATATAGAGCTCAAAAATGTGGAAATATACAGGGTGTTCCATTTGAAAAAATTGACTTTCACTCATTTTTTCATGTAAACAAAGTACTTGCGTTTTTTAAAGACCCTGTATGAGGCAAATAAAAATATAACTCGAAGTTATATTTTCATTTCGAATTTGATCATCTTATTACCAGAGAGTTCAAGATTATCAGCGTTTATAAAAGTACATGTTTGGTAAAAAAAAAATCGAAATCAATGTATATCTTCTAAACGGTAACAGATAGGTATAGGGAAATAGTACATGAAATTGTTGACAAATTGATAAGAAATAATATGATATTATATACAGGGTGTTCCATTTGTAGTTCATATTAATTTATGCATACTGTGAAGTTTTCAGGTTAATCCGTTGTGTGGTTTGCCAGAAACGTCTAATTAACGCTCATCGTGAAAAGCCCTGTATATGTCTTTTATTATCATGATAAACGTTGTTTATAATACTTAAGGAGACAATCATAAGACCTTAGATTTTATACATTGTTTCACTATTTTATATTAATTATCAGGTAGAAATATGTTCACAATATCAATAAACAGATGAAACATAATACGTGAATTGATGAATCAGTGATGATTTAATAATCATGGTTTCGTTATATGAATAAAGCCATTCATCGGACCAAAATTGATCAATGCGTTCATCGGTATAACGAACTTTTTCATTTTATTTAGGCTGTTGAAGATTGAAAAAAAATATTAATCACTCATTGTCAAACATCGATCTTTGATAGGGCTCCACAACTTTCATTCGAAATATTTTCCTCAAAGTACACACAAAAAAGAATTCATGAGATTTAATAATTTTTGATTACCCTGTGCTCCTTTCATTTGAGGTTCATTCGCTAGTGTCAATCAGATACTATTTGAGTTTTCCTTCTACTGACAAACAGAACATCATTTCATTTCAACATATCTCGATTTCAAAGTCAAACTAGGTAAATACATATTAGTTAGCTTGATTAAGGGCAATTTCAGAATAAATAAATAAATTCTGAAATCTACCTTTCCGACTGGCGGCCCTTTTTGTTTGAAAACCATTTTAGGGTGCATGAATCGGCTTTCCATATACCGATTTCTATTCCATGTGTATAATCGCATAATGAATCAATCTGCACGAGTCCCATTTCGTTATACTGAAAATTTGGGTTAGTGAGAATGAACAAACGTTTGTCAACCTTCATATTACTCACATGCAGATAACAATAACCCACATTATTTTTCTGGAAAAATATCATGGCTGAACCATTGGGTTGCCCATATAATAACAAAATTTGAATTTAATTGGACTTCATGAAACCAAACGAAGTATAAAGCCCAGAGGGATGACAACTCGCTGCTTCGAATGGCCTTTGGCATTATTGCCAGACCAATAGAAACAATATCTCCACATTATGTACTAGTAGATCTACATTAGTTATGTCTCATTTGCTACGTTATTTTCTATGAAGTATGATCGAAATACGCGTTTGGTTGGCTGGTAAACGAAATCTTGTCTATAATTGGTAATAACTTATCCAGCGTGTCCGATATTGAATCAGGAAAATGCCTTGAGGAATTCCTTAAACTCATAATAGATGCACGTTCGCTGATATTGAGCAAACTCTTGGGATAATGCTTTATGGACTATTGTGATTTTACGTACAATTATATATCAGATACATTTTATACTCGTTAAATGATTACACTTGTTCCAATTTTTTTTAGAGTATATAGTTGGAGGAGAAGAACAGAAAAATTAAAGATTCAATACTGGGAAGAATTACTACCTTCTTATGGATCATTTGAGATTTATTTTTCGTCCCAGTAATTACAATTGGTTAAAAATTCGAAAAAAGTTTCAAAAATTTAAAAGAGATTGTATTTGTCAAATTTGTCCAAATTTGAGGAAACGCAAAAGTTTTGGTAGTTTTTTTATTTTTTTCTGGCTTGTTGAGGAATTTTCGAAAAAATATCGAAGGAATAAAAGTATAGTTTAAAAAAACTAAAAAAAACACGCTTATATATCAATAAGGAAAAAAAATTGAAAATAATAAAGTCATTGACCAAAAAATGTTCTCTTATGTAGAAAAGCATGGGGTACTCGCCCTTATATAAATTAATTTCAGCCAAATCCTCCGGAATCATTTTTCCACAAGAAACGTGCCGGTTTTATCATTGGATGACCTGTAGTACATTTTAGGTCACGTAACTTTTGGTTCGATCAAACTCGCACTTGATCGTTTTTTTGTTTCCAAATAATTTAACCTTGGACTTTGAGATACTCTTCTGATCATATCTCTGGATTTGACGAAGGTGATGAGTCCTAGGAGTGAATTAGATGTTTCATCCAGCATGATAAAAAATGTGTGATCAGATGGTACAAGATACATACTTAACGTTTCCTATAAATTAATTTCAGCCAAATCCTCCGGAATCATTTTTCCACAAGAAACGTGCCGGTTTTATCATTGGATGACCTGAATAGCTCACTCAATGAATATAAGCTATCAACGATTTCAATCAAACGGGTAATGAGAAAACAAGAGAAAATCAATGAATGTCACGTTCCTGTTGGAACAACAGAAACAACGTTTATTTCTTGTTAACAATTAAACACTCCCACGTGCGCTGACGTAAATATGAGTTGTTTGCCAAATAGACGCCTGCAGATAATTCACATGGCATCAGATTCCAGGATGAGTTCAGTGAATTCTGAAAGTGGCAGCCTCGTTGGAAGCTGCTGAAGTTAATCACTGGAAACTTACATTATCGCCCAGTGTTACCTTGGTACGGAAAACATTCGTTTTGACCTTTTGTTATAGTCAACTGGATGAAATCTTCAATAAAATCTAATAAAAAAGCAAAAAGGGCATTCAAGCCCTGAATTGTTGGTACGAATTCATCCAGAATTTGATATCCGAGATCTGGAATATTGAAAATCGCAGATACAGTTATAAAAGTTGATTGGTGTTTGTAGGCAATGCTTTATTAGTACTCACTAGTATTATATTTGAGAATAATAATGATCAAATAACCTAAATATATTTGTCCAAAGCTGGCATGTTATAAAGTCATAATGCTTCTGTATGCTGTTTGACTTGCAACGATTCTAAGTGCACCTAATAGATACTTTGCTTTGATCGAATCTCATATTCGCTATGGAATAGCCTTCTGGGGACATTGTAACTTACATTTACATAATATGATATTTGCTCTTCAGAAGCGAGCATTGAGATATATTACAAAGTCGAAATCGAGAGATCACTGCAAGCCCCTATTTATCAGCCACAAAATGCTAACTGTAACCTGTTTATACATATTGGAAACAATATGCCTAATTCATAAAAATAAAACTAGCATATACTCTGCCAGATCCAATTGTCGCAGTACCAGACAGGACCATATGCTTTTTTACCTATTCCAAAATTCGCTTTGACTAAGCATTCTCTGATTCATGAAAGTATCAAGGTATACAATCATCTTCCTACTATCCTGAAAAATATTACAGAATTCAAAAAATTCCGAAGATCAGTCCAAGATCTTTAATCGAAAAGGCCTATATCGATCTATGAATTCTACTGTGATAACCTGTAAATTCTAACGAGAGATAACCTGTAAATTCTAACCAGACTTTTAATGTTCACCTAAACAAATCTTCATGTTTTTTTTTTGTTTTTTTATGTTTGTAATGCCTATATATTTGTTTTTTTGACATGTGTTCTATTATATGTGTATTTCATGCTGTGTCAATAAGATCTATTTTCTTTGACAATAAAGTATATTTTGACTTGACTTGACTAATATGATTATCGCACATGCACCAACTTTCGGCAATATTTGTTTGTGCAATTAATTTTAAATAAAAATTATAAAAAAAGAGAGACAAGCTTCTATACAAATGCACTCAAAAGAAACAATAATTTCTTTCATCGTTAGACTAGGTAATTCTGTGAGTAACAGATTCAAAAGCTTGCCGCGGATTCAAAATATATAGTTAATCTTGCGCGGCAAACTTTTGAATCTGTTTCTCACAGAATAACCTAGACCAAACAATGAAAGAAATTATTTTTTCCTTTTCAGTGCATTTGTATAAAAGCTTGTCTCTAAAAAACTTTTTTTTCTAATTTTTATTTTTAACTTTTTAGTTCTGTTTTCAATAGAAGCTTGTTTTTATATTTTTTTTGTTTAATAATTTTTTATTTTTCAGTATTTATGACCAAGAAAACCCCTAGCTACCAATTTTAGAATAGAATCGGGCCATAATCACAAAAATTGTCCGCCATATTGGAGCTGTCTTTTTCTAACAAAAATTTCATAATGTATTTTCACCGGAATTATGTACACCTGCCAAATTTCAATTCAATCGGATGATTAGAAGTGGGTCAAATTTAACTTGCAAGATTTGATGAAAGACAGAGAGACACCGGGACAAGTGGAACTAAAAACAAAAGCTTGTAAAAAGAAACTTCGACCCCAAAAACCCCCACATACCAATTTTGAATGAAATCGGACGGACCATAATCACAAAACTCTTCCGCCACTTTGGAGCCTATCTTGCCCCCTAATATTATTTTTCGCAAAATCGGTATATCCATCGCCCCTGGCGCGCAGTGTATGTTACTCAGGTCAACTCCAAAAGAGATTCAGACCCATCTATATATCTACCGATCGTGGAAATCACAGAATTCTACCGGAAAGCTCCGGGCCCGGGAAGAATCTCCCCCCCTTCTTTCCTTCCCCCCCCCCCTCTCCACGGGCCTGTCCATATAAATAAAAAACCAGTTACATTGTGGTATGTCCAATGTCCCACCCAGTCGATTTAAGTTCATTATTTACTTCAATCATATGCTTGACCCTTACCCCATTATTGTCGTTTCTACTTTTAACTCGCAGCTTTTCTTGGACTGCATTAATCAAGATTAATCAATACCTATTTCAAATACATTTGCAGGAAAGTTTCCCTATATTACTCTCGAGATCGTGACATTAGTTATCACAACACATCTCGAAGTATCTATAATATCGCATCATATATTCTCAAATAATCATCAATAATCATTTAACTTCGCAATAAAAAACACCTTAAATTATCATTTGCCTCTTATAATGCATCTCAAAATTACTGGCGTTCAAGCAGATTACCCCACAGATAATACTGCCTCAGTGACTTCGATACAATTTCCCTGACTAATGCCTCGACGGGACTTGAATTACACGAACACTGGAAAATCAAGCATAAAAATTATATCTCTAACGGTAGCCCTTGATGTCTCTTCGTGGTCTCATCTTCCAATCTTCCAAGCCTTCCTTCATCCCGTGTATTCTCCTTTGAACATACATCGTGGAATCTCACGAGATATTTCGAATAATTCTCAAGTCAGTCACACATTTTACATTCTTTCTAACGACAAAATATTCAAATGTCATCAATAATGAGGTATTAAACCAATATTTGACAGTTCGTCATATAAATCTAATTCTCTTCTATTCAACTCTTGAATTTCAAATATAGAAAACATTATTCAACTTCTGCATATTGAACATACCACTACGAATTTTTCCCATTTTCCTTTTATATATCAAATGATCCTTCATTAAGCCTAATCATTATGTTATCTCTCCTAATATTCATTTACTTCGAATGCTTACTGAAATATTCCTTCTTATTGAATAATTCTTCAAAAAATATCCGAATTTCAATCAAATCATGATCTTACTTATCTATTGTCTATCTGAATCTTACATGAATCTAATTTATATCATGCTCTTAAAAATGCCCCAATTGAATTTATCTGAACTTTGGTAGGTATCATGAAAAACCCAAAAAATAAAACTGTTAAAACCCAAACTACTAATATTACGATATCTGCAATCACTTTAATGAATTTATATCAAAGTACTATTTTTCTGAAATCGAATCTCATCATTTGAATGAATTGAATATTGTTAAACATGTTAAAATAAGGTATACCTAGGGTACTATAGTTTTTAATGCCTTTTTACTTCAATTATTTTAAGTGTTTTTATTGTAGGTTTTATTGAATTACAATAAAATACTTGATCTATTAGGTACATCATCGTTTTATAGTTCACCTTTTAACATTTGATCATTCAAACTTTTTAATAATCAAATCCTGAATCGATTGTCTTTTCTTTCGTCTCGATCCATGTACTGGGCGATGGTTGAATGCTGGTCACCACATTACTCCCCTTTTTTAAACTTCGAGATTTCATCCACACAGAAAAAAACAAATTGTTGATTCAGATAAAATTTATTTGAATCAAACCAATGAAAGTGTCGTTTATGCATGATAAAATATAACCTCAAAATGAGTAAAATTATATATTGGTTTTGGATCAAATTCAAAGTTTTGATCATCTGAAACTAATTTGCACGAACCAAATATCTTATTCGACCAACTCTACTCATAAATCGTTTTGACAGAAATGTTGTTTCAACCATGTAAACCTTTTGTTGAATCGAAAAATCAGATCTTCAAATTTTGCTGATTGCTTTAAAAAAATTATTCATTGAAACAAGTTTATATGTCGAATTGATGAATTCAATAAAATGTCAATTCAACAAAATAATCTCTTCAATAAAAATATTTATCCAAAATCCAAATGGGAAATCATTTTGTTAATCCACTGAACAATCAATCAACCGAGCATGAGAGATATTTAAGTCCAGACGTCACAACGATGATTTAGCTTTGCTATTCGGTAACATTATCTAAGTCAGGGTCAGTTGTGCGAACGCTTCGCCATCTAACGCATATAATTCAACCAATATAATATTCTTCTATTTGAATTAATCTATGCCCATTGTTTGATTCAAATAAATATTATATTTGTGTTGAAACAAATTTTCATTCAATATGAGTTGGACATTGTTTCAATAGATGACATATATTCAAATCATAGAAATGTTAGCATTGCATTGAGAAATCCATTTTGTCACCGCAATATAATGATTCCTTCAATCGAATAATAATAATAATAATTTTATTAACCATTTTTGGTACAGGGTGTACATATGGTAGGTCATATAAAGCACACCCAAGTAGCACAGAGTCATAAAATTAACAAAATGACTTCTTATAACGTCTTAAAGACCACGTATTTGTAATGTTTTAGAACCAAAAAGTTAATGTGCGTTTTATAACCTTTAGGCGTCGCTATGACGTCGTGTAGTAGATATAACGAGAGTACAATAAAGAATTCTCAAGATGAAGTTGTAATGTGGTTTGTATGTAAATAAATTGTATGTGTCGTTAAGTAGAACTTAAGAGCGTTATTATGACTATGAACATATGTGGTTCTAATGAATAGATTTTTGAAACGTTTCCACGACTACATATTGTACTCATGTAATGTAGTTTTATCAACTGATGAACTTTGGTCGTAATGACTACATTATGTATCTATGGTTAGATTATTTTTGTTGGTAATGTTATTTTTCTTGGTTAGGTATATTGTGTTTGTATGTGGAATATTCAGTTACATATGAATAATTGAAATGCCAAAACCAAAATCCAATATGCCCTTCAAGAGAACTGGAGCATATAGAAAATTTATAAAAAAATATAAAGAGGAAGGGGTGCCTACCCCAAAATTAACTCGGTCTATCGGGACACTGCAAAAAAATGAAGTTCATCCAGTCCCAGATGAAAATGTACCTGGAACAAGTTCAGAACCAACCTCAGAGAGTATCACTGTCAGTGTTGCCAATGGTTGGGTAATTACCCGAAATTTGGGTATTTTATATGATGTTGGGGATTCTGTTGGGTAATTAAAAATTTTGGGTAATTTCGGGTAATTAGCAAATTTAAAAAAAACCTTAGATATTGTCTAATTAATCTCTGTCGTACATCGATGGACTGGATTTAATTAAGTAGATAATTTCTCACCTTAAACAATCAGTGCCATTTTGAGCACGAAAGAAGGTATTCAGGAAGAAGGGGGTTGTATAACATTTAGTCTTCCTGAAAAAATGATTGAATCTGTTATTTGGAAACAAAAATAATTGCTATTAAAACAGCCCTTTTTCATTTGTTACAATTAAATATTAGAGTTTATTATATTTTGTTTATACGAATTTTTATTTTATTTTTAATTTTGTACTGTTGTGATATGCTAATATATATATTTTTATTTTATTCAATTACTTGCAGTTTTAATTGTTTACTTACCATCTAATCTTAATTAATATACCTATTAGAGTACGATATAAAAAACTGATCTGAATATTCAATCGGTAAAAGTCAAGACCTCCTGCGAGTTAATTTTTGTTTCATTTCAATTATAGCCAGGTAGATAAACGCAACACCATCCATTAATTTTCTTCATTTTTGAAAATCAATCTATAATTAGTCTTTTTTCTAAAGTAGGACATTTTCGGAAGTTGTTGGGTAAAATGTTGGGGATTTTTGGAAATTGTTGGGTAAAATTGGGGATTTTGATGACGCGTATTGGGTAAATCGCATTTGTAATATTGGCAACACTGATCACTGTGGAAAGTGCTTTTGAAGGATGAGGGTGATGAAGAACACTTAGAAAAATGTTTAGTTTTCAAATAAAAATTGAGGAACTGGGCATTAGTTCACAAAATTCCGCATACTGCATTGAATGATCTGATGAATATCATAAAATCTTCAACACAAATTGGAAATTTGCCCAAAGGTTCTAGGACATTACTGGAGAGATAAATACAAAATATTTAAATATAACTGTTCAACATAACCTCTATTGTGAATGTCAGTGTACATCTTCTTCTGTTTTGATTTTTGATAGCGTTACGACGTTATTACAACAAAACTTGCTACTTGTGGTCACAGCGACTACATTACAACTTTTTTATGTTAGATATTACGACGTCTTTGAGACACTCGTAAACTATTCTATGATAGTACATACCGGAGTAATTACAACTTTTCGACACTAGAAGGACGGCATCCATGTTTTTCGATTGATTGATAACATCATTCTGGTAGCCATATTGGAACAAAAATATTTAAATAAAAAAATATGGGACCCTGGGTGTTATATCAATTTACAAATCATTGGAGATGTGCTAATCAAGTATCTTTCGTAATGTGGTATACATATTCAACGATTAATGAGAAAAATTGATGAAATATATTTTTTCTGAAATGAAAATAAATATTTATCTCTCTTCATTTTCGAGACATATGAATTTTAAGTGAGTAGAATTGGATTTTGATCGTTAAAATGGATTTGCTTGGTCACTAGAGTTTCAGAACAATTCTAAAAACACATAAATGAATCATTTTTATCTCGATAACTATCACGGCCATTTGTTGTTGGGATATTCGGTGTAGGACATTACCACAGAGTATCATGAACATGTAAAGGAAGACTGAATCATGTATTATATTATTATTATATAAAATCTTTTGATATGGTATACATATTGTAATACTATATTAGAAAGATTTATGACCTTCATGCATAATGATATAACGACTACACTAAGACCACAGAACGACGTAATAATAATATTCAATCCAACCCTTATGCGACTGCCTTATATAAGTCTATATCGGCAAGTCATTACCACCACTTTATAACGTTGATGTGACGTCGCAAGAGTGTGCCTTTTTGTCGTATTGGCATATATAGCGACGTCTCAGCATATTACAAGACATAAGTCATGGACTTTTGCGAAAGGTCTTGTAGACGTCAGTACAACCGAATTATGACCTCTGTGTGCTACTTGGGCAAAGATGTATGTAATTTATCCACTATTTCCTGGATAGATGAAACTATGGATATCGCATAGTGCAGTACGTACATAGGGTAGAGTCATATATAACAAAAGTGTTTATAAATAAACCACAAAAATTAGGTAAATTTAAAAACATATTAAGAACATTATTACAAGTATATGTAAAATTTTAACCAGTTACAGCAACACCAGAAAAAGACGACAACATGATACAAGATACATATTTGAAAGTATAAATCACACTGAATTCTTGATGAGCATAGTGAAATTTCCAGTCAGCTAACATTTTGTTGTATCAATAAATATTCTGTCACTGACAAGTTGAAACCATGGTTATAGAAAAGAGAAAAAGCTAACAGCAGAGATGGCAGTATGTTACAAGATACATATTAAAAGTTAACATGAGTTATATGAATCATCCAAATATTCTTGATGAGAATAGTACCATTTATTAATTAGCAGACATTTTATTTTATTGAAAAATATTCTGTCACCTCCAGAATTTTTTATTTTAGTTGGTAGTTTGTTGTAGAAACTTAGTGCTTTGTAGAGAGGAGGATTTACGAATTTTGCGGTTCTGTGGTTAGGTATTCTCAAGTGACCACCATGGCGTGTGTGATAAGCATGAGAAGAAGCATTTGTTTCGAAGGATTTCAAGTTGTTTCTAATGAATTTCAAACTATTTAAAATATATATCGATGGGGCAGTGAGCAATTTCTCTCTTATAAATACTGATTTGCAACTGTCTCGGTAGTCCATATCAAATATCAGTCTCAAGATACGTTTCTGACCCACATATACTCTACTAAAACCTCTTCCACAACCCCATGACATTATGTTGAAAGAAATGTGTGAGTATACCATTGCATAATAGATGTTTAACAGACTTTCTGTGGCTACCCAAGTTTTCATCTGCTTGATTGCAAAGAATGCTGAATTCAGTTTCTTGCATATGTGATTGATATGAAGATCCCATCTGAACCTTTCATCTAGGAATGTTCCCAAGAATTTTACCTCTTGAGACATGGTTATTTCATCAATATGAGTCATTCCATGAGGGATATTATCCTTCCTATTGTAAAATTTCATTGATACAGACTTTTTTTAATTTAAAATAAGTTGATTCCTGTCACACCATGATGTGAATGTATCAATGATTCTGCCGACATTTGCTACTAAATCATCTAGTTCACGACTAGCAACTGTTATCTTCGTGTCATCAGCAAACATAGTTATGTGGCAATCAGTTACATGTTCGGGCAAATCGTTGACGAATAGTACAGAAAGTAAGGGTCCTAGGACTGACCCTTGCGGAACTCCTAAACTGACATCGCGCTCACTAGACATGTAAGTGTTATTTCTTACAGTCATACTTCGTCCATCCATTATGATGTCAACCAAGTCATTATATTATTTGGAAACGCAAGCATTTTTAACTTTTCACTCAGAAACTCGGAGGACACCGTATCAATACACATGTGTTTTGGGATGAATTTTTTTTAGACGGGTCAAGCCAATAAGAGTGACCAAATAAATTTGGTCGAATTAACAAATCCTTTTGAAGTATTTAGCTATTTTAACGCTTTGTCAATGAGATTTATTTTCTTCAGACAATAAAGTATATTTTGATTTGATTGATTTGAATACCGTATATTTTTCCCGGCAAAAATTCCAGAAAAATACCCTGCGCCTCCACCTTAGTCATAACTATTAGAGAGATTGATCTCCACCATATGTCTCAACTGACCTTAAAGGGGGTTGGTAGCTCAGGATAATTTTTGTGATAATCATATTATGAACTCAGAATCCAACAACATAAATACAATATTTAATAACAATATACAACACTAGAACTATCTATACAACGCAACCAGAACGGCAGCTCGGAAGTAGACACTAGTAGACACTCATTTACAACTTGGCTGGGCCTTACTGCAAATACGAATTCACTCGTAAATGCATTTTTAGTTGCTTTTGTCAATAAATAGATGGTTGTTTATTCGTGGTTTATTCAGTCAATTACTTTTGATTTAATACAAATAATCGAAAAACTGGAAAAAAAAATATGTCCTTATCAATATTTTTTTAAGCATAATTTCAATAAATATCACGATACTTACGATCCCTGGTATGTAACATGAATTTTGACTTAATGAAATCATACAGATTTGTTTATTTTAATATTACAACATCCTTCACAAGACTTGATCGAATCTTTCCACAAATGCCTGAAATATCTATAAAGGGAAGATTCGGATTCAAAAACACATATTTCAAAATATGTTTTTATTTGTCGAGTCACCAGAATCCTAGGGAAAATTTTTATTCCAATAATGCAATAAGAATGTTTTTTGAGAAAGTAGGTACCTACATGAACATTCATTTTGAGTTTTCTCCCCTTTGGAAGTGGAAAATATATCAATTATGCGTATGTATATACGAACTTCATTTGGAATGAGACTTCCTAATTTAAAATTCAGAAATATGCAAGTAGGCAAAATCATACAAATAATCGTAAGAGCAAATCACAACAGTTTGATAATGTCCATGAATGAATGATGGATATTTTCATGAATGAGCAAACATTAAATGTCTGCTACAGAGTCTGATACTTGATTTTCGCTTGATTGCAGCTAACCATAAAGCTCTTCTATTCCTCGATAAATAATTTTTACTAGTCAAAAACTTGTTATTTAAAATTGTAGTCACCGAGGAAAACCCGCCTCTATCCCTGTCCCACAGTCAACTACAATGCAAGTAACTATGGCATTTTCGAGTAAAGCGTAGCATTTAATCACAAGCCTGGTTGTAGCGAAGCTGCGAGTGCCTCAACCAGGCGAGTGGTTAAACGCGCTTTACTCACGTGTTTTAAATCAGATTTTTTTTATTTTCGCAGAAATTAAAAGAAATTATTTTGGACTTGTTGCATAAATAACTATTGTGTCATTGACTCGTCGAAACAAAATTACAACCAGTCTACTAAGAATAAAAAGCTGCGCTACCGTTGCTTCTGTTGCATTTAATTGCAATTGCAATTGCAAATAATTCGACTCCATTGCTGTGCTATGAGCCATGTATGATGGTTGTTTATTGGTAACCTAGGTAACACTTTGAATCACTTGTGAAAAAAGGTTTTTAATAACTAGTGATTCAAAGTACAACGTCCCTCACTAATTTGAGTTGAAATATGTCACATTTTAGTCACAAAAATGGAAAAACACTTTTACCACTATGGTCACTTATAACGAATTACAATGTGTGCCCTCAGCCGCCATATTGCTTTCGTTTTGTCAGATCGATGGGCACGTGAAAAGAAATGTCACAATTTTGTGGTTATGTTACCATAATGAGAACTTGCAACAAATGAAATGAGCTTGTCACACTCGAACATTTTTTCACGTGAAATAATGACTACTAGAAAGAGATGGACGAACAATATCACTCTTTGATAAAAACATGTTTATTTCTTGGCGCATGCGCATTCACTTTCAGCGCCCGATTTTGAAAATCGATGTTTAATTGTTTTGGCTTCACATAGGCTATCCTCATCCCACCATTACTCGCGTGGAGTCTATGAGACGCAGTGTTGCCAATGGATGAGGCTGAAAATATCCTCCTTCGAACTTGAAATTATCCGATTTTGTCCGAAATTATCCGACATTTCGAAAACAATAAAAATAGTTAATTACTGGGTTTTGTACCAACTAGAAGGCAAAAATATCGGTATTATGTAGCAATAATGAAAAAACTAAGTTGTTTTATATTTATTCACATAAAAAAGGAACATTTTACCGAAAATACTTCTATTCAAACTGAAAAATCTTTGGTAGCATTACAATACACTGAAAAATATATAAAAAAACCAGAAAGTTACACGTACCTATTTCAATACTTGAAAATATTGAAAAAAAAAACAGAAAAGTTACATTTCCTACCATGCACCTCAAATTGACAACTGACTATCTCTTTATACTTCCTATTGGTGGATTTTGACGGATCTTATAAGACCTTTCCAAACAAATTGGTAATACGTGTCAAAAACCCATGAGAAATTATTGATTTGATTATTTTTCTTATTTATGTCCAGAATAAGGATAATCGTCATTATTTCCAATGAAGTGTCTGTCAGTTGAAACCTTTTGCCGAAAATACCAATTTCAATGTTTGGAAAGGTTTACCAAGTTCCATCCAGTTTGACGTCACACTTAGGTAGTCTATTGATTGTTAGTGCATTAACCACAGAACACCTTACCTACAGGTGAGGTGTTCTGTGGTTTCGAGGTCGACCTTCCACCACTTTGGCGCTGGCAGCTCTAATTTTGAAATTTGAAATAGGTACTACGAAAAATAGCAATAGCAATAGATGTTATTGTGTTCATACATTCATAGTTACATAAACTGTAATTAAAAAAAAAAATATGAATTCAACCGTCAACTCCAAAATGTTTTTTCTTTCAACTATTCCTTGTCTTGCCAAATCTTACACTCCAACATTTTTTTTTTGTTGGTTGAAATTTAACGCAATCCCACTGTTATCTACTTTGTTTGGTAGCTAAAATAGCCCTCAGAGTAGAAGTGTTTAATGAGATTCTTTTGTCTGTTTTGATGTTGAAGACATTACTGAAAATTCGTTCAACACTCGCGTTAGAAAAAGCAACACGAGCAGTAGTGATAAGGTCTTTTAAATTGGGAAATAATAAAACGCCGGCATTATTAGTCAAGTTGAAAATTTCTGACCAACCTTAAAAAGTTTTACCTTAGAAATCAACCAGCCACTTGTCCCTTTTTTTATTTTTTGATAATGTGCCAATTGAGCAACCATCAACGCTTTTATTTATAACAACTTGATAAGTTCGAAACTTATATTCACTACCACAGAAAATACAAGAACAATTATGTTGGGAAACCCACTCTATTCGCGACACCTGATATTGATAGCGAATCAGAATTACGAGACAGGTCTGTCTAAGATGTCTAGATTCATCGAGCACAATGTCGAGTCGAAAGAACTTCCTATGAAACCAGCTACTGCCTACGACCGATAACTTAAACTTATGTGCATACAGCGTTGCCGAAAGATTACTGATGCCCAAGTTACGTTCCGATAGTCCACTAGGAATACTTTTTCCCTCCATACACTCCTACTATATTTCTAGAAACCCTAGTGTAAGCACTCTGGTGATTTACACGGGAAAATTTTTGGTATAAAAAAATTTTTTTGCTTTCAGTCAGATTCTAATTATCCGTTTTTTATCCGATTTCCAACAGGGTGAGGAAAATATCCGCCAACGCTTCAAATTATCCGAAAATCGGATAATTATCCGCCAATCGGTAACACTGATGAGACGCAACTATGACTCTTTCGGTTACGATAAGTTTTGTAATGAGAGAGCCAGGGACTTCCCCGGCTGTGTATCTTTCTCAAGTGGTTAGAAGTTAGGCCAGAATGCCAGAAAAATCCGCAGTAATTGAAGTTAGGCAGAGTCTCTCAGACGCCACGCGAGTATTACTGCGATAATAAATATTATTATTTTTTGCATAACTATTAGTTAGATATAGAACTGGTTTTTGTGAAGGTGAGTTAGGCCCGTTTCACAAAGGACTGATTATCAGCTCTGATGATCGGTCGCCACCGATCATCAGTCGAATTAAATTTGTTGTCACAAACGCATGATCATCAGTCGTCAACATGTATGTGAGAAGTAGGTACACAGCATCGCGTTGTTGTCACTTTGTGTATAAAAAGGTTAATAGAAAGGAAAAAAAAGAAACGAAACTCCAGAAGTATTTGGGTTCATCCTTTATGTCTACAAAGGCTAAAAAAAACAAAAATTTCATGTGGTTTTGCTGAGTATGCTAATTTTCCAAATTGTCCCGGCAATATTTCAGCCACGTCTTCCCAAGATTTATTTTTCGCATTACGATTTTTGTTCTCTTCTGAAGATGTGTCTCAAATACATGGATTTTGTTCTAGTGATGTTATTAATAGTACAATATCAAAACGATATTTTTCTTTACCACTTGCCATTTTGTGTTGCACACATCGCAAAAAAAACAGTGAAAACATTTTAAAACTTGCTCAATAGCAACGTGACAATACTGCATCGAAACCGCAACTGATGATATGTGAAAATATCTATTTAATCAAATGACTCCAACCGATGATCCGCACATGCCACGGGCTAGACCGACGCCCGTGCGTTTTTTAACGTTCGTCCGATGATACACGGACATGTGAACGATCAATTTAAAACAATGTATTGGACGGATCGTCAGTCCTGATCATCGGTCCTTTGTGAAACGGGCCTTTGTTGTAGTTGAGACTACCTATAGAATTAAAAACTGATTTTTTTAAATTTAGATGGACGTAAACAGTTAGAGCATTAAAAAAACATTTAGCTCGCAGAATGAAGCATGATACAGTGAATACACTTTCATTTTATACCAACAAAAGTTTATGTAATGTACACTTCTGAGTTTTTTTGTTTCATATATAGAGGTGTTAACATAGAGTAGGTAAGAATAGTATTGTTGTTTTGATCGACATAAACCACAACAATCCGATATAAAATATTTTTTTTACGCAAATGTAACTGGGCACGCAACCATTGATGTCTCGAAAATTGGTGCGCGTTACGGAGGGTTATTATCGATATTTGAAGTTGATTAATATATGATGTAAACACCATGAATGATTTTGCTTGCTTTGCTTGTTTATCCAAAATACTGGTCCAGTAAACGGGGGCTATAGCCACAAATTCGACCCCCCTTCAGTGGGCAAACGGGATTGTCTCACTCGAAATGATACCACGAATGCCCAAAACTTTCACAACAATAATTAATAACTTTGCGATGCACGTGGAACGGCTGTACAAAAACTAACATTAACCTGACTTTCTGCCCGCGTGGTAGACGTCCATCACCCACGCCACCAGAAAGTCGAATCCCCAACCGCTTGAGCTAAGCTCTCGAGCATTCTGCTACTGCGCATCCAAACTCCAGAGGCCAAGCTAGAATTGTCGTCACTGTACATCAATTTACAAATAGCCTGTGGAATCAAAATGGGTTTATATAAAAAAATCGCTGGAAATTATGGATTTATTGTGTTCGTCTGATTCCATATTTAAGCTGGATTTATAGTTAGACGGACTGTAAATGTAGACGCACTGCAAAAAGATCAACTATATAATTTATGTACTCTTGTTTATAAATGAACGTAAACGCATGACGTAACGTAAGTGAAACGGACTGGAACGGAAGAGTTGGCCAACTTTCATCTTTTACACTACGTTTCTTGCGTCCGGCCAATCAAAATGAAGAATTATGTGTGATGTTTTTTACAAGACGTAATTATTCATTAAATACTGGAACAGTCATTCAGTCATAATCGTTAACATCAGTAGAGTTCAGGAGAATCAACTCCGAACACAATGAAACGTCAATTTTCTTCCCTTGGTAGCATTTGGACGTACCAATAAAACGCGGCTAGATCTTGCAACCAGCTGGCAAATTTTTTTCGTCGAGTACATTCATAACCTAAGAAACATTTGACGATTTGACTAAACTTCAAAAATATTTTTCATATGATTTCATAATGTCAAAAAGGCTTCTCAACGCTTTGGAATATCCCCAGGCAGATTCTCTCGATTTGACTGGTAAATACAAATCTTACAAAAGACCCCCTTATAACCTAATTTCATTCTTTCAGATGATAATACTTTCAAAAAATTAGTGATATGGTTAGAAAACAATAGGATCCAAAAGGCACCATCAACTCTAGTGAACTCGCTGAGAAATATCAATTCAAGAGACTGGGATACCGCTTACCTGAAATATAGAGATGGATTGGGATGTCCAGTTCTTGAATCGAAACTTGAAGAACTCCAATGGATTTTAGGTTATGCAGTACAAATGGAAACGAAACAAAATAGTTGGTAAATGTGTTTTGAACTATAGAGACATTACCAAATATGTTTGCTTTTCAGGAAATAAGTATATGAAACATGCTGTCGAGAATCTTCAGAAAAGTAATGTCCCTTGTGTTGTAGCAGAAAACTTGCTGGACAAATTGGACTGTAAGAAAACATGATTTTGTAATTAATACAACGGGTGTGAAGTTATCCACAACCACAAAATACACTGAGCAAAATGTAACTCTGCTCTGTTTCTTATTAAAATGGCAATGCAGGGCTTATTCCATTGCACCATGAAATTCTGTCAGAATCAAATCAAATGTAAGAAATGATATTTAGAATGCTTTGTCACCAGGTGGTGTAATTGGGGTGGAAATGTTGAAAAAAACAAATTTACATTAGAACGGCACTGTAGAGTTTTTTCGTTTGCAGAGTCAAATGCAGGAGGTTGAAATACATACTGCCTGATATATGAACACAATTATTGCCCTGTTGGACTGAGCGTTTTGGGAGTGGAAATGCTGAAAGAAAATCAATATCCAGTTTAAAAGGCAGTGTTCAATTTTTTTATTTGCAGAATCGAATTCCTGAGGACAAAATACATAGTATCTGATATATGAAATCATATGTGGCCCCTTAGGAGGCTGGCGGGGGACATACCGCCTGATATATAAAATCAATTGTTGCCTTGTTGGACGGAGAGTTTTGGGAGTGGATCAAGAGGTCAAAATTGCATACCACCTGAAGTAAATCAAATCAAAATATACTTTTTCTCCAACATTAAAAGCAGCTTTTTAATGACAGGCTTAAAAGATGTATTTTACTGCCTGGTTAGAAAAAGTGGTATTTTTCTGCCTAGGCCTGTTTCAAAAAAGCTCGTTATTTCAGATATTTTGCCAAATCAATGTTATTTTTTATGTGCAGGGTAGCTTTCAACATCGAATAGGTAGACCATAACGTTGAAGGCTTAATTTTCTTTGAAAAATAGGCAATTAGCACATTTTCAGAGAAAGATCCTATATTTTTCTTCAGACTATTTTCCATGAATCTGCTGTATGTGAGTTCATATACAGTTCCTGACTTATCCGGTAATAGATTCAATTACACATTTCGCACCAGGTCTCTTACCTCAGGGGGTGTTAATGGTAATAACTCATCCTCACTTTCAATTACATCCATTTTGAACAGTTACTTGACAATTTTTTTAAATTGACAATTACATTAAAGTGAACACAAACAATTCAACAAACGTCATCTGTGGTAAACATAGTAACAAAGAGCCAGTTACCTTTGTTAATAGTTATTTAATCAACTAGTGTATTAATGATCTGGATCATTAACCGCCATTTCAATGTACGAGTTGATTACAAAAAAAATCCGTCGACCTCGTTCCTGGGGTCAACGTGAAATTTTCTATATCCATTTCCTTCAACTAGGAGGAAACTTACGATATTTGGATTATAAAATACATAAATTTGACAGCGCGAAGGTAATATGATTTGACATTTGAATAATATTCGAATTCGTGTCTGATCGATCGATTTCGTGTAGATTAAACAGACTCGTTAATACGAGGTCGCCGAAAAAATTATTGGATTATTTGGATATTGATAATGAAACGCAAATAATAAATTTAAAAAAAAACTATTTTGCGTGGAATTAGATGGAACAAATTTGAAGAAAAGCTTATATGTTTGACATGGCAGAAAAGCAGATTTAATGCCTTGGCTGGTTTCCTAGCCTCGGCTATGAAACACCAGCCGCTGCATTAAATCTTGTGCTTTTCTGCCTAGTAAAACAAATAATCTATTATTTTCTGAAGAAACTAATTCTCATTGACAAAGCATTAAATAGCTAAATACTACTCACATTTAATAAGTGGATGAAACCTCGAAGTTTGTGTATATAAAAAAACAACTGAAATAATCATCAAAAACTATAGTATCCTAGGTATACCTTCAAAAATGTTTTGAAAATGATTGTGTATGCAGACACATTAAAAATTCACTTGACACTAGATTTGAAAAAAATATTGAGTAATACAGGTATCACACTCACAGTAATATGAAGTTAAAGTACAATGGATAAAATAAGTAAAAGTGTTGAAATTTAGAATATATTATATGAATTGAATAGTATAGTTCCTACATAAATTACAATCACATAATTTGTCAGCCCCTCGGAGCGTGAGGTTTTTTTTGCATAATTGAATTCAGGAAGATGAAATATTTAGTACTTGATATATGAAATCATTTGTTGCACCGTGTGAATTGGAGGGTGGAAATGTTGATAAAAATCAAAATTCAGTTTACACGACAGGGCCGACAAATGATCTCATATATCAGTTACTATGTATTTCGACCCCCTTAATTCCATTCTGTATACTAGAAAACTCTAAACTGCCGATTAAACTGAATATTATTTTTTTTTTCATTTCCACCCCCCAATACACACCCTCCTCAGGTTGAGAAATGATTTTATAAATGAGTTGCTATGTATTTCAACCCTCTGAATTCGATTCTGCAAACAAAAACTGTACACTGCTGTTTAAACTGAATATTGTTTTTTTTTCAAAATGTCCACTCCCAATATTATTTCGACCTCCTGAATTCGATTCTGCTTACTAGACAACTCTACACTGCCGAAACTGTTTTTTTTTTACATTTCCACCCCCTAATACACACCCTCTGACGGGGAGACAAATGATTTCATATATCAGGTACTATGAACGAATGAATTTGTTTAAATAGGAGAATGTCTTAATTTTATTAGGTATTATATCCTAATAAAATAGTTAGTATAAATAAGGCAAAAAATATATAATTGAAATTTACTTTATGTAGTTTGTACTTATAAAACATGCTAAAAAAAATTACTAGTAAAAAGCAAAACAAATATGCACATATAAATGCTTAATGTTGACAGATGAGCAATAATAATTATCAAATACAAAACTAAAATATGATATTTTCAACATTATACTTGAGAGATCCGTCACAATCAATATTCAATCATAATAGCCCAAGTTGTTATGTATCTATACAGTGTCACGAAGTGATTCTATATATACTACAGTGTTTTTCACTTCATATGATAGGTTATTAAAATCACTGAGACCTTTGAAAAATCAACTTATCATTGAGGAATGGTATCGGGTCTTGCTTATATGGAAGGTGTTAGAGTTTCTTGTATGGTGTTGATGGATTTCGTTGTTATAGGTGGTCAAAATATTGAAGTAAGATGTGAATATATTTATTTACAATTTGAAAATGAACAACATGGTGTTAAAAAACAATTTTTTTCTCACTGAGAACCAATTTTATGTTTCCAACATTAAGGTAATAGTGGTGTACCGGTTGCATCTTAATATTATTCTCATGCCATGGTTTTGTAATTTCTGCAAGTTATCTTTGTATTGGTTGCTGTGAAGATAATAATAATAATATATTTATTTTCATTAAGGTTACAAGCATGGACATGAATGATGAAAGAATGAAAATAAATCGGAGATATCCCACGAAGAATACTTGTTGTGGGCAGATAAAGCAATGAAGCAAATAATCAAAGTGAAGAGGAATTATAGTGCTGTATACTGTTCTTCTGAATAAAGTCAATTGTGGAGCTAATCATCAAAAGAAAAAACGTTTTTTGGATATTTTTTTCAGTTACATAGCCACAGTGAGCATTGAATTCAAGACAGTCATCAATAATAAACTCCAAGTACTACAAGTTTTTCACAAATTCAACCAACTGATTTTCAATTTCAATTTGGAGTAGTTCAAACTTTGCATATAAAACTTTTTGTTAGGTCCCCAAAACCATAGCTCTACTTTTTCTGCCAATTAATTTTAATTTTTTGGTTTCGATATTTTTCAGTGCCTTATATATGCTATTTACGGTAGCATCTAGTTTAGTACCATAGCAGGCAACCAGAGTATCATCTGCATATAGATTTATAAAATCAACATACCTTACCTCCCACTCTATAGTATTGTAATTTTTTAATCAATATAGAACGATCAATTGTTTCGAAGGCTCTCTTCAGGTCCAAAAAAAGTGCCACAATATATTTTTATCATCAATGATTTTTCTCCAGTTTGATATAATGAACTATAGTGCTGTTTCACAAGAATGTTGTTGACGGAATCCAGATTGATTTCCCAAAAAAAACGTATTATTGAAATTGTTGAAAGTTGATTATGTACTATTAATTCAAGAACTTGTTCAATGGGTGGTGAAGTATTTATGGGTCTCAAATGAACAGCTTCAGTGGGATTACTTATGTATTTCATTCTCCTGAATTCGATTCTGCAAATGAAAAAACACTACAGTGTCGTTTAAACTGAGTATTGATTTTTTTTCAACATTTCCACTCCCAAAACTCAGCCTCCAACACGGCGACAAATGATTTCGTATATCAGGTGGTATGTATTTTGACCTTCTGAATTCGATTCTGCATACTAGAAACTGAATATTGATTTTTTTTCAACATTTCCACCTCCAAAACGCACCGAAAAATGATTTCATATATCAGGAAATATGTATTTCGATTCTGTATACTAGAAAATTCTACACTGACGTTTAAACTGAATTTTAATTTTTTTCAACGTTTCCACCCTCTGACGGGGCAACAAATGATTTCATATATCAGGTACTATGTATTTCGTCCTCCTGAATTCGATTCTGCACACGAAAAATCTCTACACATCCGTACAAACTTAATATTTTTTTTTTCAACATTTCCACTCTCAAACTCACCATCCGACAGAGCAACAAATGATTTCATATATCATATAATGTTTTTTTCAACATTTTTACTCCTTCCTCCAGAGTGACAAAGCATTCTAAATATAATTTCTTACAATTATTAACCTACATAATTTGATCATGCAATGGAATAAGGCCGTACATTCTCATTTTGACGAGAAACATAGTCAAGCTACATTTTTCTTAGTGCATTTTCTGGTTGTGGATAAGTTCACACCCGTATGAATACATAAATATATTTGAAAACTTTTCAGTTCATAGTAAAGAATTCGACAACGGAATTAATAAATTAGCTGAACTATTGAATATTGTGCCTCATCCAGATGCTTTTGTTACATTGAAGGCTGTGAGAAAAGTCGTAACCAAAAGAATGGCGCCAGATTGTGTGGCAAATCCACAAAAATATATTTTGACGGTAAGGCTTTTAATGCAATAATTTTCACAGTGATATGTTAATTTAATATGCCATGAAACTGACGTTCCCAAGAGGGGTGTGCTACTTCAAAAGTAAAATAGGAAAACTATATAGAATTACAGTTGAATTATAATAAAAACTGTAAATAGCTTTTACCCTTAAAAATGATCTTTTTACCTCTTAAGAGTAGAAAATGGTAAATATCACTCCTGCTCCCTGAAAATAGCTGTATGACTTTTTTTACGTGTTTTGCCTCCTGAACACGAATCTGGAAGAATAATGTGGCGGTCTCCTACGAGTTCCGAGTTGGAACCCTTTTTTTTCCAGAGCCGGTTCTATCGAAAAAATCCTTCTTCAACACATACATCCTAACCTCTCAGATCTGACTCAGATTGAAGTTAGTTTGTTTGTTTGTTGACTAACTTGTCCAGTCTTAAAGGTAACTGATAAATTTAGTCGGATGTTATGATATCTGCTGTGTAGAGAGTGTAAACAATATAACGGTTCATACTTGCACCATTTCATTCGAATTTATTTATTTTGTAGCTTGTTTGAATAAGCTGAGTAAAAGGGAAATATTCGCAATTGAATATAGAAAATAAATATTTTTTTGAAAAATTAAAAATCTATGCTCGTCCGCCATCTTAAATTTGTGAATTTTGATAAAAAATCCATAATCTCCCACCCCGAACCTCCACATACCAATTTTGAATAGAATCGAACCATAAACACAGAGATTTCGGCCATCTTGGACCGGCCATTTCGATTTTATGAAAACTCTCACATACCAATTTGGAATCGAATCGGACCATAATCACAAAACTTGTCCGCCATCTTGGAGCCGCCATTTTGTTTTTTTCTCTAACAAAAATTGTATAATGCATTGTCACCGGAATTATGAACACCTGCCAAATTTCAGCTCAATTGGATGTCGGCAAGTGGAAAATGGATAACAAATTTTTTAACCGGAAAGAATGACAGAATGACATACGAATGATGCAAGTCAAATAAAAGGTTGTAATAAAAACTTTTTAACAAAAAATTAAACCGTTGAAAAAATCAACTGAAAAGCAAAAAATAAAATAAACCTTCTTAGTCTAAATGATAATTGAGCTCCTAAACTAATGTAAGTAACTGATTTTGAGTCGGCGCCAAACAAACAATTATTGAAGATCATTATCTATGAAAGAAGTCATCAAAATGCAGCTGTGCATCTCGCTGCCATCATTTTACGCTTCACCTAATTCACTTGCTAGTTTGTTTGGCGCCGACTCAAATTCAGTTACTTACATTAGTTTAGGAGCTCAATTATCATTTAGACTAAGAAGGTTTATTTTATTTTTTGCTTTTCAGTTGATTTTTTCGTCGGTTTAATTTTTTGTTAAAAAGTTTTTATTTTTTACTTTTCAGTACCGTATTTCGTCGGTTTAATTTTTTGTTAAAAAGTTTTTATTTTTCAATTTTTTGTTGCTAAAATCTACCAATTACTACCTACTTGTGATGATTATCTACTTTTACTATTTGTTGTAATATAAATTATTTTCGTTGTTCTGGTTAGTTTATTTCATTACTTTGTATATCATTCCATCCTCTCATAAAATATACTGATTTTGACGGATGTGGAACAAGAATAATGTCAGTAGCGACCTGTCATTGTCAACTACGTATGTGTGTGCCAATGTTCACTAGTGAAAAATCAATTATCCCCTATTTTTCTACCCGTAAGCCTTTAAACCAAACCTACTATTAAAAAAAGAATCATCCAAATCGAAGAACCCAGTACAAAGTTATGCCTGATAAAATCGGTTAACGGACCAGAATTCAGAGGGTGAGTGATCAATATCCTTCATTTCGCTACCCTTAGGGGTGGATTTCATCTTTTAAATTCAAATGGGACCGAATTCGAAATACACCCTATCCACTGAAAAAAGAATTATCGGAATCGGACGCCTCAGTAAAAAGTTATGCGTGATCATACATAAAAAAATATGATGGAAAAAAAAATATATACGGTTCGAATAGAGAACCTCTTCCTTTTTGGTTTCGTCGGTTAAAAATAGAAAAGGGTTCCATCAGAAATAATATAACAGTTGTGGATAAACTCCCAAAAACAAACCAACACTATTCCAACCACCACTACTACAAGCCGAGAAACTCGACCAAAATATCCTTGTGAACCAACAACACCAAAAAATTGTACAAATCCCAACATATGTTTTGGAGAATATAACGTATCACATGGTACATTTTCGACTAATGTGATTGGCTGGGATAATAAAACTACAGAGTAGTAAGATGCTATCAAATCGATGATATTGCTATTATCACCGCATATTACCCGTCAACTGTTTCTATCTAATGAACATTGTATACTGTCAGTATGACGTTAAGAAGTTTATTTGATTTAATAACGTTCATTATATTCTCTCATCAAATATAACTTGTGCAATTATTATTTATCGGTTATAGCACTTATGAAAACCTTAAGAAAATACAGTTCCTGCTGCACTCTCGTTATATTTTAACTGGTTGCTTTTACCGATGATAATTATAGTACTTGATTACGCTTGTTTCGGACGACCATCGTCCTAATGGATTTGTAAGGTTTTCACGACGTTTCGATAACTTGTATCTGCAATCGTCTTCAGGTGAATACTGTCTGATAATCAGCAGTAGTAATATCACTCCTGGAAATACACCTGAGAGAACAAGAAACCTCCTTCATCAGCTCCTTACAGTGACTCCTTCTACCTACCAGGAAAATCCTGAAGAGACCAAAAAAATTTCTAGAATCTATCCCACAATTCCTAAAAATTAAGCTATTTTCTCTTTATCTCGGTCGAAAGTACGTATTTTCTCCATCGATTTTGAAGTAGAAAGTCTTGCATTTATGTATCGGTAACATTGACAGACCAGGCCCTCCTTAAAGCAGGAGCAAATATTTTGCATGTACACCGAGATAGATGGGATTACACGCAAGAAAGTGAGAAAAAAAGAGACGAAAAGCTGGAGCAAATATTTAAGCTTTGTGAGTATCCGAAAGAGGCACTGAAGCGAGGAGCAAAAGTTAAATATGACAGCGCAATAAGCTGTCAGCTGGATGTATTGTTTATAATAAATAATTGAAAATTTAAGTAGTAACGTACGTTTGACCCTCTATAAAAAAAATTTGAATACACCACACAGGCAGGAAATATTTCCTGCACTGCGCGACATGATGATGCCCGAGGCAAAGCCGAGATTTTAACATCCTGCCCTTGTAGTGTAATATACTATTTTTGGAATACCCATCTAACAAAAAACAACTACTTCTCCGGCTTAAACACGTGCTAGATATTGAACTACATATGATAAATATTGTAAAAGAAAAATCAGAAATTTAAAATTTGCAATTTTATTCGAATATTTCCACATCTTTCTTTCAAACAAATGAAGCTGAGTACTGTTTTACAATAATAATGTATCAGATTCAAATTCCAAAGTTATTTTGAAATTCTTTACATTGTACTTTTTTTGAATAGTAATTCAACTATTTTCAAGATGTAGGATGAAACCAAAAATATTGATCTTTTTTTTATTGTTTTCCATTGTTTCTGTCAACATCTATTTTTGGGAATACACTCAAAAATGCGATAAAATAATGGAATGTATTTTTTTACCAACTTTTAGCTGCGAAGAATATTCTAAATATTAAAACTATGTGTATCCTGAATAAATAGCACATACATTCACAATATGTTTAAAAATAATTCAAATAGGTGCCACAGGTATGGATCTTAAGTACAGTAGATTCAGTTTATAGGGTTTCATACTCCAAAAGGAAAAAAGAAATGGGACCCTTATATGATCACTCACTCATCCATCTGTCTCTCTCACTTGGTAATAAAAGTCGCATCCGCATATTCCCTGATATTGTGAACTCTTAATATACAGTGCTAGTCAAAAGTCCCCTCCCCCCCTCGTATCTTTTGAACGGGTATACTTATAATAATGAAATTTGGAGGGTGGAAATAAACGGATGTAGGCTTCTCAACTGGTCATAACAGGTGACGCAATAGTCATAAATGACGTCACAAGGCCACTGTGACCAATAATTTTAAATGGGACCCTATGGCAAGTGACAGCTCGTTTGAAAGGTATTGAAAATACCTATTCAGTCATACCAATTTTGTTTGGGTTTCGGCTGATTTTGATTGATAAATTGAAGAAATACGAAAATTATAGTTTCGCATTTAATTAATAAAGATTTAAGAACCAGTTCTTATAATAAGTGTTCAAAATGTGCTCCATCTACTTCCTGGCAGTAATGCATCCTATTGCTAAACTCTTGTCGTACTCGTCCCAGTGTGTCAGCGGAAATTGCCCTACATTCTTCAACAATTCGTTGTTTCAGAATGGCAATACTGTCAGGTGCTGTAGCGTAAACCTTAGATTTCAAGTACCCCTATAGAAAAAAATCTAATGCTGTAAGGTCCGTGACCGAGCTGGCCATTCGATCGAACCTCGTCGTCAATCCATCTACCACGATATTCTTCATCTAGGTAACGTCTTACTGCACCGTAATAGTGTGCAGGAGCACCATCTTGTTGAAACGTTATTTCCAAGTTGTTGAATTCATCTGGATTATCTTCTAGAATTTCAAGAATTAACGCCTCAATATCATTTTGTAACATCTCCAGATACAATTCACCGGTTAAGTTAGCATTGAGAAAAAGAGGCCCAACTATGTGGTTTCCCAAAATACCTGCCCAAACATTTACTTTTTCTGGAAATTGAGTATGTTTTCACGAAAGATGTGAGGATTTGTGTCACTCCAATACCTCACATTTTGAGTGTTAACATTTCCATTGAGAAAGAAAGTACTTTCGTCACTAAAACAAATTGTCTGTATGTAGCCTGGTTGTTGGTTCATTTTATTGGACATAGTTTCACAGAATTCTAGTCTTCGGTCGGGTCATCATCTGAAAGTTGGTGCACCATTTTTAATTTGTATGGATGAAATTTGTTTTAGCCAACACCCTATGTACTGTCCTTTGACTGACTTCACAGATAGACGCAACTTGGGCTGTGGAAGAAGTAGGGTTTACTACCATTTCTCCAATTATGTCAATTTTTTGTCATCACTAATTGTTGGTCGACCAGATCGTTTGGCATCTTGAACACTACCTGATGCTTCAAACTTCCGAAGAAGCTCCCTCAAATAAACCCTCAATATAGGGCGATCGGGGTACCTCTCATTAAACAGTCGTTCCGCTGCATGGAAATTGTTTCTACATTCACCAATTATTAAGATAGCTGCTACTTTGTCGGCTACAGTACGTACCATTTTGCCTATGTAAACACTTAAACGTCTCGTTAAACAATAGCTTAGGTAAATTTTCAAGGTATAAACACTTTTGACAAGTAGAGAATTCAAAAACGTCAACCTTTTTGACAATTAACCAGAGGCGTACTTTAAAATCTTTATTAATTAAATGCAAAACTATAATTTTCGTATTTCTTCAATTTATCAATCAAAATCAGCCGAAACCCAAACAAAATTGGTATGACTGAATAGGTATTTTCAATACCTTTCAAACGAGCTGTCACTTGCCATAGGGTCCCATTTAAAATTATTGGTCACAGTGGCCTTGTGACGTCATTTATGACTATTGCGTCACCTGTTGTGACCACTTGAGAAGCCTACATCCGTTTATTTCCACCCTCCAAATTTCATTATTATAAGTATACCCGTTCAAAAGATACGAGGGGGGGAGGGGACTTTTGACTAGCACTGTATTCATAAAAAAATGTGAAGAGGAAAAGTTACATAAACGAAAAAAAATATTTATTGTCGGTCATGTGGAGTAGTATCAATTTTTTGAAAGGGCTTTCAAGACTGTAGTCTTCAGAATTCTTTAATTGCTAGTTCCATGAATATTACTGAAAATCTAGGCATAAAGAGCCCATTCTCTCATTTATCTCTAATACTACTGAAGTTTTAAAAAACAGTTTCCAACAATTCAACCAAAGTTAACAGGAAAACTATAGTGATGATTATAAGTCCAATGATTTGTCTTGGTCAATTGATTACCAGTAGTGGATGGAGGGTTATTCATTCTAATTTTTTTTTAACTGTATATTGAATATTATAGTTAATGCATAATTCATATTTTTTTTTAAATAACAAAACAGAAAAAATTACATAAAATGCAATAAAGTTTGGAATATTGTGAAAAATTTCAATAGAATATAATAGAGTAAAAAATAGTGAAAGTAATCAATACTAAGAAACAAACACCCTTCTCAATTGTTTATATGTTATGAATGAATGTGTGAAACAGTGGTACTCCCCCAATGTTTGAAAGCAGGATGGACTGGAACTCAGTGATTCACAGTGCATTAGCACACTACCAATATTCTCGAAAGTATTAGAGAAGATTCGTGAAGTACAAATAAAAGGTGACAACAAAATGAATCAGATACTTCCTCAACATCAGTCAGGATTTAGATAGGGCTACAGTTGCGCTACAGCACTCTCGGCAATTTCTGACGATATCCACAAATCGCTGTACAAAAACGAACTCTATGCTCTCATTTTACTTGATTACTCAAAGGCCTTTGACACTATTAACTACAAAATCATGGTCGCCATTTTGCACTTCATAGGCTTTAGTGTAACTGCTTGTAATTTTATGGTTTCATATCTATCACAACTAAAGTTGGATAACATCACACCTGAATTCTTTAACACGTTCGGTATGGGACAAATACGCCCCATACCAAGTTTTCCACAGGGCGGCAATAAAATTCGCAAAACTTTTCTACGGAACGATGTCTCTAGTGCCCGTATTTTTTAAGATAATGAAGTGTCATTTAGACCAATAGACTTCTAAACGATTGTACATCATTTTATACATGAAATAATGTAAGGGTCACATACGCCCCGTACCGCCTCATTCAACAGTTTCCTAGCATAGGGCGGGCATAGGGTCACATGACAAGTCCTAACAAGTAAAAAGTGAGTGATAATTTGGCGTCTAAGTCTCGACGGTCAGTTGCATTTCTTCTTGAGTGAAATAGAGAGCGTGATGTCGAGCAGGGGAGAAAAACTTGTAGCTCTAGCGAGGGCCCAGGCTATTGAAAGTTCAGCGGAAGAATTTGAGGAAGACTCAGATGACTCAGTAAAAGAGAAAGATTATGTTCCAAGTTCAGATGAAGATGAGGAGGATTTTGAGATTGTAGATACTGATGACTTTGAGAAAACTAGAAAATGATGAAAATATTGCGAATAACCAACAGACCCAGGCGACAGATAATGAAGATGATTGGGGAAAAGTTCAACAGTCGGACCAAAATTTATTCGACAAAAAGTGTGAAAAAGATGATGTTTTCACATCTCTAGTATCGACTACCACACCACTTGATTTCCTCTACTCTGATAGATACAGTGAAAGTTAGATACGGTGAACCAGTACAAAAACCCAAATGTGTTGTGGACTATAACAAGGCAAAAAAAAAGACTAGACTACAGGTAATAAATACATCCTTTTTTTATTATGAATAAAAAATAAATATAATTATTGTTGTTGCAGTGATCAAATGTCTTCGTATCAAAATGTCTTACGGAAAGGTATAAAGTGGTACATAAAAATTGCAATGGAAATTATTTTCGGAGCTGCTATGACTTAAAGCCTGGATTCTTCATAATGCTAAGTTCAAAAAAAAACATCTTTCAATACTTGATTTCAAAGACATGGTAGGTAAAGGGTTATTTGAACATTCTTGTGAGTCTGAAATACCAAGACCAAGGACCCATAAGAGAATACACACTCTAACAGAAGGAGGTCCAGATGCAAAAAAGGCGCAAATGTGAAGGGTGCTATCAAATTTTACGAAAGTCAATGGGAAGCCGAGCCGCAGATAACAAAGTTAAAAAAGTATACACATTTTGTATGGAATGCGATGGCAATCCCAGATATTGTCTACCATGCTTCAACCAAGCCCATGCAGGACAAGCACCATAATTCACACTTGGTTGGTTTTTCGAAGTTTTGTTATTAACCGACGAAACCAGAAAGAAGGAGGTTCTCTAGTCGACGCGTATTTTATTTTTTTATGTATGACCACGCATAACTTTTCACTGAGACGTCCGATTCCGATAATTCTTCTTTCAGTGGATAGGGTGTACTTCGAAGTTGGTCCCATTTGAATTTAACAGATGAAATCCACCCCTAAGGGTAGCAATGAAGGATATTGATCACTCACCCTCTTAATTCTGGTCCGTTAACCGATTCTATCAGGCATAACTTTGTACTGGGTTCTTCGATTCTGATGATTATTTTTTTATCAGATAGGGTATACCTCATTTTTTGGAAGGAATTACCACCCTTATGGGTAGAAAAATAGGGGATAATTGATTTTTCTCCTGTGAACATTGGCACACATATGTAGTTGATAATGACAGATCGAGATTGTCATTATTTTTGTTCTCCTACATCCGTCACAATCATTATATTCTATGAGAGGATGGAATGATACACAAAGTAATGAAATAAACTAACCAGAACAACAAAAATAATTTATATTACAACAAATAGTAAAAGTAGATAATCATATTATTTAACTGGTAATAGTTGAAGTACGGTGGGTAAGTAAGTATTTTGGAAGTGATAAAAAAAACAAGTAGGTAGTAATCAGTAGATTTCACCCACAAAAAATTGAAAAATAAAAACTTTTTAACAAAAAATTAAACCGACGAAATACGGAACTGAAAAGTAAAAATAAAATAAACCTTCTTAGCCTCAATAACTAAGCTCCTAAACTTATGTAAGTAACTAATTTTGAGTCGGCGCCAAACGAACAATCAACGAAGATCATTAAATTACTTCAAAAAAATTATCAGAATGTCACCGCGCAACTCGATGCCATCATTTCACGCCTTACCTAATTCATTTGCTTGTTTTTTTTTTTTTTTTTTTTTTTTGGTTCCCCACGAAAAGGGATATCCTGTAATGTTCAAAGAACATCGTGGGAACCAAGGGAAAGAAGGTAGGGGTTGGTGTTTTTTTTAAATTTTTGGGGGTTGTATTCCTCGGGGAACACCTCCCTAGGCAATGAGTTCCAAAGCCTCGCTGTTCGTTGGATGAACGAGTCTTTGGAAAGTGATGTTCTGCAGGTCTCCAAAGTGACCACGAAGGGGTGTGATGACTGAACTTGACGGGTTAGTCTCGAAGAGACTGCCAAAGCAGGAACAATTGTTGATATTTCAGAAGAGCATCGCCCATGAAAATATCTGTTTGTTTGATGCCGACTCAAAATTAGTTACTTATATTAGCTTAGGAGCTTACTTATTGAGACTAAGAAGGTTTATTTTATTTTTTACTTTTCAGTTCCGTTTTTCGTCAATTTAAGTTTTTGTTAAAAAGTTTTTATTTTATTTTAATATTGACTTTATTGGATGTTTGAATACTTTGGTCGGTTTTCGTTTGTATTTTTTTTTTGTGTTAAATACATCTCATGAACAAGTGATTTTATCTTCTGAAATTCTTATGAAATTCGAATGTCTACTACGGGTCATTGGCGCCCCGTACTGCGCATGCCCAGTGTCAATTGGTTCATTCTGAAGTATGTTGTATCGATATTTCTTTATATTGTTATTTCCTCGTTTCTCCAGAACATCAGCTGTACGGGACAGTTTTGCCCCGTACCACACAAAATGACTCATATTGTACGGGACACCATAAACCCCGTAACGTTCCCCACAAAGTTTCAAGTATACTGCGCCGCAGCGAACGTGTTAATTTGCGATAAGGTATTCCACAGGAAAGTATTTTGGGACCCTTACTGCATACAATATACACCAATAACAGGTGATACACTAGAGGCCAACGATCTCATCGGGAAAAATATGCAAATAATAGCAAACATAAGAAGAACATTTTCAGACCTCCTTTTTCTTATAATATTACACTTTTTGGCTATCTATTGGATGTTCCAGATCCTTTTAAATCACTTGTTTTTATTTTAACATTGGTACAAACGGCTCTTGTTTTCTCAAACATGAAGTTTCATAACTTAAATTATCACTGATTTTCATGGTTCTCATTAGTAGTAGTCTTTTTTTGTATATTCGAGAAAACTGTGGAAGAACTTGCCCCACGGCCTATCAATTTTCCAATTACTTACCTAATACCTCACATCTATATTTTTCTTCTCAGTTATTCATGTTAAATAATATATATATTATTATTATTATAAAGTAGGAAAAAGTAAGACAATTGAGAAAAAGTAGAATAACTTCCATAAAGTAAAATAAAGTACGTGAGATTATGTTGAAATTAAGTAACTTCTGAATTATCACGTAATCTGTTAAATTTACAGATTAGGTTTACAATTATGAATTATGCAAAAGTAGCACACCCCTTGCCTTCCCATCACTGAGTTTGTTGTTTTTCGATGCTCGTGGAAATATTTAATTCTATGAGGTCTCTATAAAAATCTGCAAAAATCTTCATTTTGCCCTACGGGTCAAGGAATAATCACAATTGATCAAATTTTTGTAGCTTGGAGGAGGGGCCAGTAAATCATTATGTTTTGTATATACTGATGGGGATGATACTAAGAATCTTCTTTATTAAATTCCTCAAAGGTCTTGAGACATCTGAAGAATCTATGACAGTATTCAAATACTTCGAAGTGTGAAACTACACCTTGTTATGTGGACCAAGACACACAATTTGAATACATTTTGCATGATCTATCAGTCTGGAATGTACACAAACTGGTCCAGTTTCTGGATAGTCCCTTTTTTATCTTAGAAAAGAACATACATGATTACTCAATCATTCATTTTCATTAGATCTTATAATACACTGCATTCTCATACACCAAGAGTGGTTTCAGACCACACCATAGATAATTCGGAATGTTATGATTTGAGTAGAGATATTTCGTATTCAGAATATTTTGAAAGCACTATAAGTGTATTGGATGGCTGCTGGATGGATGGTCCCCATTTTTATAAATTCAAGCAAATCACTTGTTTTTTGTCACTGCTTTTTTAAAAACTCGCACCCCTTGGATTTCACAGAAGGCCTCATTTTATCTGTTAGTTCATTTATAAAAAAGGTTTCACGTTTGAAAAAACGACTTTTATTGTACTGGACTGAATTTCAACAGTGGAACCAATACCGATTCTAAAGATCTTGATTATTAATTCGTTTCTGGATTGTAGGTATAAGATTCCTGGAAGTATCCGATTCTGCCTATCACTTTCTAATCTATTTAGAGATCTGCCTTCAAAACTCAAACTGAGACAAGTATTCAATATTTACAATTGCAAGTGTAATATAGGCAACTGGCATCTTATCATTGTTTTTCTCAGCATTGTGTAGTTTCAAAAAAGTTCACATTATAGAACTTTTATGCCTAAATGAAATTACTTCATGAAGTATTCATAATGTTTTAAAATTATGTTCAAAAAGTTTGTTATGCATATGAAACTCTCAAAATCCCCCATTAGAGTATAAATCCGATTGCTTGTTACTGAAAGTCTAGATGATACATAATCAGTAGTAATATTATAAGTACTTCAAAATAATCAGGTTATACATCAATAACTTGTTGTATAATTACAAAGACTGTCAGTTTGACGGTTTAAATAATCCGACCGCTAAGCGGGAGGATTATTCTGTCAAACTGACACGATTTGTAATTATGCAGGAAGTTTGAGATGTATTTGTTTTGAAGTACGTATTGAATTTGATACGATTATTTTTTGAGTAAATTAAGTAAATATAAACAATTTATTAATTTAAATACAAATTGGTACAATGAAAATTACAATGGTAATATACTACTTTTTTTAACTGAGTTATTTTCTGCGCTGGAAACGTGGCTACTGCAAATTGAAGTGCTGGAAATACCAAAGGTGTTATTACTTGAACCTGTAGCGTTTTAAAATTGGATCTCATCTCATTTATTATATTTTGGTGATGTTGTTTATCTAACTGTAGGTAGGGTTTGATAGAATTGCTATAACCATGTCCTGTTATTTTAATAAGTTCTTGTTCCGATATACCTGCTTTTGCCAATTGTGAAACAGCAGTGGCTCGGTGAGAATGATTTGAAAATGTTTTGTTTGTCATATTTAAATTTGCCAATTCTGCAGACTTTTTGGTCCATTTACTATTTTCATGCACTCCAATTGTCATATTTTTGTACCAGCCAAGGGTTTTTTGTTTTCTCCAGTTAGGATTTACTATCAGAAATAACATATCTGTTTTAATATTGATGTTTTCACTTCTTTTTATAATTAGTTTATCTAGAAGTCTCACGGACTTACTTCATTATGGTTGGGTACAAGCCATTTATTATTAGCACACGGTTTTGCTCCTCCCTGTGTGGTTTTGGTGAAAATAGGATTATATTGTATTCTACCAGTTGGAGTATCATCATTTCCAGTTTCCTTTTGAAAATAATGAGTCAAGCATGTCGCTCCTTCATTTCCTCTCCACGCAAGTTCTACAGAAGCAATTACGAATTTTTTTATTTGTAATCTTTCCGGTGTATTTTCATCCCACGCTTCTATCATTGCTATGTACTCGGTATCTTTAAATGCTGATGCACTAACCTTTCTCTTGTCTGGTAACATTTGAAGTTCCCTTCTTTTTGAATTTCTTACGTTTCGTGCGGCTAAAAATATGGGACTAGAGAATGGATCAATTACTCTATTACACTCCCTCATATCTTTCTTGTATTTGTTTTGCCATTACGTTCCACATCGTTTTAAGCACATTTTCTTTATAATTTTCTCCATTACCTTTTCGCATATTGAAAGCCCAATCTTTCAAAATGGATGCTATCATTTCAGTGGAAATTGATTTATTTAGTACATAGTTTCTTTCACTACAAAAGGTAAGAAATTGTTTCCATACGTACTTTTTTGTTTTCACCTTAGATCAATAAGGGTTTACTTATTGATCTGAGGTTTTCACTGTATTATGAGGCTCAGTATTTTGTATACTTTCGTCTATTGCATTTAATGATAAATCTCCGAATCGATTAATTTTTGAACAATTATTGATAAACGTCAAAATTTGACGGTCCTGTTAGTTTGTGTATTGTTGTATATTGATGTCAATGTGGTTACTACGGAAATGAAATTATTGTAAAATTTTCGATAGGTGGAGCTACTCTATGTATAATCAGGTATTATCGAAACTATACAAGGTAACTTAACTAAATTGAACGTTCTGATTGGTTAAAAATAATCATTGATATAATTTGTCTCTAATAACTCTTTTATCTGATATTTAGGTTTTTTTTTTAATTTTACTTGTGAAATTATTTATCTATTACTGAATCGCAAAAAAAATAATTGTTCTTGTATTTTTTCAGGGCACCCCTTTTCCTATTCAAGAAGCCGATTTGGGTTTTGATCTGAAGGATCCAGTATTGAATCAAGCCGCAAAAATTCTTCGTATGCTGTACATTCAGGACCTGAGAGAATTACAGACTAGAGCAAATGAACTGATTGTTGCAGTACAGTGTATTACAGCTAATCCCAAAACCGACACTAAACTAGGCAAAGTTGGATTTTAGATTCAGAATATATCAGCATGATAACCAAAAATAAATTCTATTTTTCTATTACCATTTAAACAAACTTTATATGTGTCTTTCTTAGAAAAATTACATCTCGAACCGCTAGCTGTACCTAGAGTCCCTGTATCAGTGATAACATCTGATGACATATTAGAGACCCTTTGTATGAATCAGAATCAGAAATGCTTCATTGTCACTGAACATCAATTCTGTGAAAAAAGCTTAAAGACACATTTAAAAAAAACATGGTTAAACTAAATCATCATTAGGTAAAATTTGAAAACAAATATAATAATGCTCATTAAATTATTCCGTAATAAGCTGTGAAGTTATCAGTGAGGAATTCATTTAAGTTGTAATAAGTTTTCCAAAGATTAGGTATTTTCACCTCTCTGCGGAGCTTTTCATTTCTATTTATTTTTTTCATGGAGGAAGGTGACTGAATGACTTTAACTCATGAAACAATAAAGGAACGTTTTAGGCTTCACTTTCCTGGGGCTCAAATAGAACAGACACCTACCAATGAGAATGGATTGGAGGCTCTGAAAAGAGGTTCCAGGGGAAGTTTAGTTTATTAGGGTAATTCTCATACACTGAGGCTCATGTCGTTTGGACTGAAGACTCTGGAGAAGCTGGTGGATAGGTGTGGAACAGCAATTTATGGTGAAAGTTGTCTAATGGATGTCTGTTTTAAAATATTTGATCCCAGTTGAAATCAGCATATAAATAACTGTGAAAACCTTTCATAGTTTGTTTACTGTATATTCTTCCATATTTCTTTTGTGGTAGAGTTTTATTGGTAACATTAAAGGAACACTCATATAATATTGCAACATGATCATAAATGCCAATATTGGTTACTACATAGCTTATTACTTCGTCATGAAGATTGGAGCAGAAATAATCCAGACTAGATGAATTTTTAACCGTCTAAACCAAAAAGGAGGAGGTTCTCTAGTCGACGCGTATATTTTTTTTTTATGTATGATCACGCATAACTTTTTACTAAGACGTCCGATTCCGATAATTCAGTGGATAGGGTGTACTTCGAAGTTGGTCCCGTTTGAATTTAAAAGATGAAATCCACCCCTAAGGGTAGCAAAATGAAGGATATTGATCACTCACCCTCGGAATTCTAGTCCGTTAACCGATTCTATCAGGCATAACTTTGTACTGGGTTCTTCGATTTGGATGTTTCTTTTTTTAATAGATAGGGTATACCTCATATTTGGATTTCGAATGAAATTATCCACCCTTACGGGTAGAAAAATAGGGGATAATTGATTTTTCACTTGTGAACATTGGCACACACATATGTAGTTGACAATGACAGATCGCTACTGTCATTATTCCACATCTGTTAAAATCATTATATTCTATGAGAGGATGGAATGATATACAAAGTAATGAAATAAACTAACCAGAACAACAAAAATAATTTATATTACAACAAATAGTAAAAATAGATAATCATATTATTTAACTGGTAATAGTTGAAGTAAGGTGGGTAAGTAGGTCGTACTCAAAATTAGTTACTTACATTAGTTTAGGAGCTTAGTTATTGAGACTAAGAAGATTTATTTTATTTTTTACTTTTCAGTTCCGTATTTCGTCGGTTTAATTTTTTGTTAAAAAGTTTTTATTATAGCTACAAATAGGATTACAACATGCATTTTAAAATTAAAAGAATATCCACTATTTTTTCGAATGCATTGGGTTTTTTAATAAATCAAATTAAAGGGAAATAATATAAATGTGTTTCCTTGAATAAGAACTGTTCAGTGTTTGTACTGGTATACAAATAACATGGAGGTATGAAAAGGGCAGAAAACATATCAGCAATAGTCCAGGTATATTTCTTTATAAAAGGGTAATAATCTAATGGTTAGGAAATATATGAAAAAATTAGTCCAAGATATACAATCTGTTAGCTAACCAGAACATTTTTGCTAATTTATAAATCAACCCATTGAAATATTTATTGTTATTTGGCAATAACTGAGAGATGTGGAACTTATCTTGACCCTTTTTGAAAAGGGAAACATTCTCAATCGAATATTGATAGAAAGATTTTTCTGTGAATTGAAAAATCCACGATTAAAATGAAGTTATTTTTTGTGAATGTCTAACAGAAAACAACTACTTCCCCGGCTAAAGCCACGCTGGACATTGAACTACATCTGATAGATATTCTGAAAAAGCCCTAACTCAAAAGAAAAAATCTGAAATTGAAAATTTGCATTTTCATTCAGATAGTTATTTGATTTTCTATTCCAGTCTTAATTAAGAACTCATAAGATGAATGAGGCAAAGAAGAATGTTTTCCAAAAGAGAGTACTCACCAGAAATCATTCGTAACATTGACGCAGGAGAGACATCGCATTCACTAGGTCTTCAATACATTTTTGTCGACGAAAATCTATTTCACGCTTCCACGATCATCAGGAAGACCGGAAGAAATGGAAAACACATTTTCAAGAAGCAATCTCACTTTGCAAAGATGGAAAAAGTTAGAATCATTTCTTCAGGAGAGACACTTTGAAATTAGTGTTTTCTGACATTAAAACCTGTCATGGGGTATGATAGATTGATTTGTTGAAAATATAAACAGGATGTTCATAAAATCAGATGTGGAATCATCTGCGACTGAAAGATAAACTTTAGTCACTATCTTCCATCGTCAAGATAACCTCTTGTGGGGTATTCATGTTGAAAAGGGAAACATTCTCAATCGAATATTGATAGAAAGATTTTTCTGTGAATTGAAAAATCCACGATTAAAATGAAGTTATTTTTTGTGAATGTCTAACAGAAAACAACTACTTCCTGATGATCGTGGAAGCGTGAAATAGATTTTCGTCGACAAAAATGTATTGAAGACCTAGTGAATGCGATGTCTCTCCTGCGTCAATGTTACAATGATTTTGGTGTACTTCTTTTGGAAAATTTTTTTCCTTTTTTTAATTAAGACTGGAATAGAAAATCAAATAACTATCTGAATGAAAATGCAAATTTTCAATTTCAGATTTTTCTTTGAGTTAGGGCTTTTCAGAATATCTATCAGTTGTAGTTCAATGTCCAGCGGTGGCTTTAGCCGGGAAGTAGTTGTTTTCTGTTAGACATTCAAAAAAAATAACTTCATTTTAATCGTGGATTTTTCAATTCACAGAAAAATCTTTCTATCAATATTCGATTGAGAATGTTTCCCTTTTCAACATGAATACCCCACAAGAGGTTATCTTGACGATGGAAGATAGTGACTAAAGTTTATCTTTCAGTCGCAGATGATTCCACATCTGATTTTATGAACATCCTGTTTATATTTTCAACAAATTTATCTTGACCCCTTTGTTAAAAAAATCATGTTACCAGAAAATTTTAAATTAAAATTGGTTATTGATCAACGCCTAGTAGACCAGGGCTGAAGCCTTTGAAAATGGTAAAAAGTGAAAAAAAATAATAGTAGGATGAAACCCATTGGAAAAGAAAGAGAATATAACAAAAATGAAAGGAAAAATAATTTACGGGCGATCTGAGGTCGGGAAGTGGAAGGGGGTGAGTTTTTAAGGGTATAAAACGGTTTATCTCGATTTCCAGCAAAACTACGAGTCCTATGGGAAAAAGAATTAAAAAAATTTTCAACTTTGGTATTCACACTTTTTCACATAACCTCAAAATGTATGTAAAAAATTCAAATAACTGAAGTTTTTGGTTTTTTATTTTTCTTTTACAAAAAAATTTTTTTTTCACGAATCTTTGTAAAATCCTGCCTTTTTATGTCCCAAACACACTGTAATTTTTTTTATTTAAAATATTCATTTTTTCACCTTATTTTGACTTAATATCGAAAAAGCACCCTAATTTTCAATCGAAAATTCTCCCGTCAAAATATCAGCTTTTTTAACAAGCTCGTTGGGCTTTTTGTTCGTTGAAATCTCTACTTTCTGATGGTATAAAAAAAATATACATTACTATGGTAAATGTTTTCAGAAAATGCAAAGAAACGTAAAGTTAATATTTTTTAAGACATCTACAATATTTTGAGAAAGTTATGGAATCTTTAAATTATATGCGTAGATGCCTATTTATTGCTATTTTAAGATAACTTATATACCTGAGTGAACTACGGAAAATTTTAGCCCATCAAAAGGTATCATAGAGAAGTGGGGAAGGGGGTAGGAGGGTCTGGGCTTTACTACCTGTTATTTCTTTGCATTTTCTGAGAACATTTACCACAGTAATGTGTATTTTTTTCATACCATCAGAAAGTAGAGATTTCAACAAACAAAAAGCCCACCGACTTTTTTGAAAAAGCTGATATTTTGACGGGTGCTTTTTCGATATTAAATCAAAATAAGGTGAAAAAATAAATATTTTGAATCAAAAAAATTACAGTGTGTTCGGGTCATAAAAAGGTAAGTTTCCACCGAATTTTGTGAATAAAAAAGTTTTTTTGTAAAAGTTAAAAATAAAAAATCAAAAACTTGGTTATTTGAATTTTTTACATACATTTTGAGATTATGTGAAGTGTGAATACAAAAGTTGTAGATCTTTCTATTACCTACAACTTTGCCATTTAACTTTTTTCCATAGGACTCGTAGTTTTGCCGTTTTTTACCCTTAAAAACTCACCCCCCTCCACTTTCCGACCTCAGATTGCCCGTAAATTATTTTTCCTTTCATTTTTGTTATATTCTCTTCCTTTTCCAATGGGTTTCATCCTACTATTTTTTTTTTTTTTGTTTCAAACATCGACCCTGGTCTATAGATTTATTTATGAAAATCAATGAAAATATTTAGTAATGATGCTTCATGAGAAAAGGTGACTTTATATGATATTGAAAATATCTTAATCCATTGATTGATTTCAGGAAATCCAGGAAAAAGTTACTCATGATGTTTTTTTGTCTGAATATACTTGAATATATGGAGTATAATTATCGTTTTCCATTCAGCAAAACATATTAGCTAATAAGTGCTTATCTGTTCAAGTAGGAGAAAAAATTACTGCATATTCCTAGAAATCTGCTGAAAGTTTTTATTGTTGTATTTTTCATTCAGTGACAATATTGTTGAATATCCAAATGTCTTTAACACGTAAAGTGCCGTCAACAATGTCCACCACTTGAGGTGATTATATTTTTCCACACTGGCCGTGATGGTCAAAGTTGTCCACCATGCCTCTTTACAGTTCAGGCTGTGGTGTATCAGAGTAGTCCACCAGAGCCATGCTAAATATATAGGGAGTGATTTAGAATACTTTTAGCAATATCCTAGTGTAATGGGTTTTCGTGCTGGTGCTCTAAGTTATCCACCATGGCCGTAATTTGAGTACCATATATTTTTGAAGTTTTCTAACCACTTAAAATTTATTTTATGATCTGAATCAAACAATATAGGCAAAAAACACAAATATTTAATTCAAATATAAGTTTTTTCAATCTTAGCAGGTAAAAAACTATTCAAAACTATATAAAAAAAAATTATCGAAAAAACATTTTGGGCAAGCAACTATATTTTCAATTTTGAAGAATGAGTTTAAAAAAAGCACTCTAGGCATGAATGCTTTTTATATATGTCGCAATGGTATTTTGTTTTTTTGCAAGTTTTCTCCCCGTTTCCTTGAAATATTATTTGTAACATTGAAAACACATCGACGGTTTAGGTTACTGTGGCCGCGGTGGGTTGATGCTTTCCACCACGTTTTTCATGTTTTTTTCTACACCTAAATGAATTTTCTAAGTTTTCTGCTGATGATATGTTGTATGTATGATCATTTTTAATGAATTTCAACAGAAAAAATTAGTGGCCAGGATCAACCGTCAAATTACCTTTCCATGGCGGCACTCTACGTGTTAAACTGAAAGCATTGATGCTTCTGTTTAGTAAGTCATATTCCAAGAAGTCTAGATCATTGATTACCACTCATTACCAATCCTCCCTCCCACTGTTGTAACAAATTCGTGTTAAGCTGAGTATTCCAGGCAGGGAATTAATACCAATAATGAACCAATAAAACGAAGTTTATTTTAATAACGAACAATCGTAGAATATATAAAAATATGTAAGAAAGAACTGTATGACAACTTGTGATAATCGTTCACTTGATCTGTAATTATGTTATATTTTTTTTACACTATTCAACAGATACATGATCCAATTACAGAATAGGAATATACAGTATGAACTATTCAACATGTTAGCTATATACATTAATATAAATCATTGGACAAAAACAGAACAGTCCAGTTTTTTTATGGAGGCCACACTGCAACAAAAAATGTCAATGGTTTCATTCATCTTATCATATGTATTGCACATCTTATAAACAGGTGCATTTAATTTAACATTGGTGTGACAAAGTGGAAGATAGAAAGTAATGTTTCTCCGAGATGTGAGTCTAGGAATATGAAACTTCAATATATCCAAAATGCAGCTGCAGTGCAAATTGTTGTGAATAAGATTGAAAAGGAATTTAACATGTGACGTATTTCGACGAAATTCAAGTGAATCGACTGAAAATATATCTAGAAATTAGTTGTTCGTGTGGATAACCTATGTCTGGGTAGTTGACATCAAGTTTGAAACATAGATACTTCAAAAATTTTCGTTGGATATTTTCTAAATTAGATATATATATATATATATATATATATATATATATATATATACAGTAAAAACTGGATATAACGACATTGAAGGAACTGTATACTTCGGACGTTATGTCCGATAGTTGTTATAAGCAATATACACAAGTATGTATGTAGTATGGGGATAGGTTATGCATATGAACTTGTTTTCAAATAAAATGTAAATAAAAGAAATAAAAAAGTTTATTATGAAAAAATAAAGTATGTACCTACAATACAGTTCACAGACTACACTTAGTTTTTAAAGTAATCGGTCATTTTAGTCTGTTTTTTTGTAAGCTGAGTCTCAAATATCAATAATACTTTTCCTGGCACAATATTATGACGAGCACGGAGACGTTGTACCCAAGACGACGAGCACTCGAAATTTTCCTTCCCCATAAGACGAGCGAAGTTGTTGGCTTTTTGTTGCAGGATCGGACCACTTATTGGGACGTTGTTTGCCCTCTGATGTTTTAATCAAGTTAATAAAGCCTCTTCCATGATTTTATGTTCAGATGTCCTCGATCGTTTAATTTTCAAAGAGTTGTTCTCGAAAAGAGCTTTTATTTTATCTCTATCCTTCCAAATCGTTGATATCGTAGAGTGTGAGACTCCACATTCCTTTGCAATTTCACTATTTGACTCGCCATTTTCTAATCTTCATATAATATGTGATTTTTCTTCAATATTAAACACTTTCCTATTTCTTTTTTGCGACATAGTAACGCGTAAACACACGATCTAAACCAAAAGTTTTAAAATCAACCTGTAATTCACGCGGTCAACAACTGAATAAGTCGTAAAACATGCAAGGTCAAATGGCAAAGAGCGGGAAAGAGGTATTATGTATTAGTATAAAGGTGAAAATTGTTCACAATGTTTAGGTAAACGGTTGAACGGTTGGTCGTTATAGCCGATGAATATTGATAAAGTTTCGTCGTTTTAAGCGATATGTCGCTGTATCTGATGTCGTTATAGGCGATATGTGTACTTATTAGTTTATATAGATTCGGCCGGGACCTTGCCATTCGGTTGTTATAACCGATCTGTCGTTATAAATGATGTCGTTATATTCGGTTTTTACTGTATATATATATATATTTTTGAAGTGGGGGTTTTCTTGAATCCTGGTATATTAATTTTTTTGGTTGGAGTTTCTTAGGTTTGGGATTCTTGTGTAAAAATTTTTCTCCTGATAATTAACAATGACGTCTGAAAAGTAAAACACAAAATGTTTTACTTTTCAGACGTCATTGTTAATTATCAGGAGAAAAAATAAAAAATTAATTATAAAAAAAACCCTACTGAAGATGCCTCCGGCCAGGGGCGAAACGTCCAGCATGATATAAGATAGTTTTATTTTTACACAAGAATCCCAAACCTAAGAAACCCCAACCAAAAAATATATATATATATATATATATATATATATATATATATATATATATATATGGTGCCCAAACAATTGATGCATACTCTGAATTTGATCTAACAAATGTAAAATATAATTGCAGAAGAGTTTTCTCATTCCTTCCAAAATCTTTTGACACTCTGATTATGAATCCTAACGATCTATAAGTTTTTTTGGTGACTAGCTCGATATGTTTTGCAAAAGAGAGTTTTTTGTCGAATGTTACTCCAAGATCTTTGAAAGTGTCGGGTCTTTTCAATACGACATTGTCCAGTTTATAATTGTAAAGAATTGGATTCAGCTTGGCGGTGAAAGACATAACCTGGCATTTAGAAACATTTAGGAATAAGCTATTTTCGATGCACCAGAGATTGAGGCGATCTAGATTATCTTGGAAAAGAGTACAGTCTTCTGTGGTGATAACTTCATGGTATATCTTTAGATCATCGGCATACAGTAAGTGAGCGACGAAATGTCTGATTTAGCCCCCTTCTTGTAGACCGGTATGATTTTAGATTATTTCCATAGTGTAAGAAATGTATTAGTTGAAAGACATAAATTGAATAATGTACGGAGGGGGTTCACGAAGGCAGCTGCGCAATCTCGTAAAACAAATGAGGGGATATTGTCAGGTCCACTAGTTAATTTGGGTTTTAATTTTTTCAATGATACTAATACTTGCTCTTCAGTCACTTCATTTATTACCAACGAAGGATGATTATTGAATGAGTCAGGAGAAGTGATATCTTTGGGAGTTGCATAAGAGTGCTAAAAAATTGGGCAAATGCATTAGAGATGTCTTGCTACTTAGATAGGGTTTGTTGGTTGAAGTTGAAGCTAGATGGAGAGGTGGCATTCCTTTTTTTGAAGTTCATGTAATTCCATAATGCCAAGGGATTAGAGGTGAAATTTTCTTCTACATAGATAATATGATCAAGATGGAGTTTCATAATGTTGGACTTAATTTCTCTCCTCAATCTTTTGAATTTATCGAGATCATTTTCATCACCAGAATTTCTGAACCTTTTCCAAAATCTATGTTTAAGACGTATGTCACTGATTATAGGGCTGAGTAGTACCAAGGTGGATAACTGCGAGTATTTCTGATCTTTTTTGGCACATTCAGCTCGACAATAGAGTTCACTTTGTCATAAAAGGCACCGCAAGCATTCAAGGAAGTCCTTATAAATATTTGGAAAGTCAGCTTTCCTGAAATTGCAAACTGAGGTATGGAAAGCATTATTTCGATTTTTGTATACATTATTTGTCAAATTGCAGAATATATCGATAGGTGGATGATGAGAGTCTTCATTAATTAAAATACCGTGTGCTTTCTCTACAACACAAGAACAATTAGTTAGAACAAGGTCAAGAATCCTGTTGTTAGCATTCCTAACATCATTTGATTGTTCAAAGTCCAAGAAGGAGCAGAAATTTTGAAGAGCATGTGTAGTTGAGTGAATGTATCTTTTAGTTTATCATCCAAGTAACTTGGAATGTTGAAATCTCCAATAATCAGAACTTCCGAATGAAACAAATAATCTAGTGAAGAAAAGGCTTCAAATACTGAATTGTAATATTCAATTGAATAATTTGGCAGAATATATATAACAAATACGTATATGTACTGGTGATAATAGGATATTTCCACGCCAACTATGTCAATGTGATGTAAATCCTTGAATGCGCTATAACTTAAATGGAAATTGGTTGCACTGACCTGAGAATTAACTGCCAACATAACTCCCCCGCCCCGAGAACGGTTCAGGTCTTGAAAGTTACGGTCAGATCTGAAAATGTTGAATGTGTCCTTAGAGATTTCATTATCCAGAACATTTGATCCCAGCCATGTCTCAGTGAGAGCTACCAGGTCATAGAAGCAAGTATTCAGGTTATCATATAGTTCATTTAGTTATGTATTCAAACCTCTAACATTTTGATAGTATATGGAAATTTCATTAATTTTGCTAGACTTTGTAAACTGATTTGTCAAAGAAGTGGATTCATTATTAGATAACATGTCTGAAATTAGTTGCTATTGACCGGTTAGGCCCAAATATAATTTCAATTTGTTCACCACATTTGAATATGACTGGCAATTCTGATGGTCCCAGGCCCCATGATCAACCGGAAAGTTAGATTTTTTTGATTCATTAAGTTTGAGACAGTTGGTGCATTTAAGAATATTAGAATCACATACATTTTTTTCATGTTGCCCTCCGCAGTTCGGACATGATAAGGTAAGTTTACAGGTAGTTTTAGAATGATTGAAACCATTGCATCTAAAACATCGTGAGATTTCAATGGCGTCATAGACCTTGCAGAGGTCTAGACCGACTAATAAGCAACCATTATTGAGTACATTAGAATACGTTGACGAATTCAGCTGGAGAGTGGCCTGATATACATTTTTATTAGATTTTGTTGGACCAAATTTTACTATTTTACAGTTTGAATTAGAGCCTATGATATCATCATTTGGTTTCAGTACGAGTTTCAAAAGGGTATCACTATCAATGTTTTCTGAAATTCCAACAATACGAACACGGGAGTGTAATCCTCCTGATTCCTTTATTTCATAGGTTGCCGAGAGTTTTTCTTGAGCCTTTTCTCTGAAGATATCAGTTTCCTCCTGAGTTTTACAGCTTACCATAAGTCCACCGTCTCTGATATGTTTAATTTTGCTAATGCTGAAGTTTGAATCCGACTTATTTAAATTATGCATAATATCAGATTTAGTTTGATTATTTTCTTGAGATACTTTGGGTTTAACAAGGATTGCAGTGTGTGAGCTATTGCTAAGTACAGATGAGTAGGATGTTTTCATATTTGGTTTTGGGTTCATTTTCATATTTGAGATATTATCCTCAGCTTTTTTCTCATTTCGATATCCAGAGTTGAAAGATTTTCATCTGCTTATTTCAAGATGTCAGTCTTTATATCGGAAAAGAGGTTTTTTAGCTCATCAATAAATTGACTCACCTTGTTTTGAAAAATATCACGGAGTCTTCCTTCATCAAAGAGGCCATTCAATTTCTCACAGTTTTTGCATTTCCAAAAAACTCCAGGTGTCTTTTTCATCTGTGCTAATAAATCTACGGATATTCCCACACATTCCGAATGGAATTTATTCTTGCAAAAACCACTACAAGAAATCGGGTTTTTTCTGGTAACATCTTTAGAACACGCACCACACGACATTTGAATGCAGGAAAGTGTTTATGTAGCTGATGAAGTTGTACAATGCCACATGGATAACCTTTTCATATTATTGTACAGGCCCTTTTCTTATGAAGATTTTAAATATAAGTTTGAAGCCAAATTTTTTCAAATATACCACCAAAAAACGCTATAACAACTGAGGAGCCGATTCAGCAGCACGTATTGCAGGTTATCTCCCGAGTAGTCGAGTCGAGATCATATTTAAAAATAATATATTCAGCTCTCTGATGTAGAGACAGTAGCCAACTTCTTTCAAATCTTTGAGTTGAAATATCCCAGAAAGTTTAATTTTCACTTCGGAAAGTATTGCTTCATTTCGACAAGCAATCAGGATGTCATCCACATAAATCGTGATTAATGTTAAATATTCCCCTTTTTTCAATCAATACACACAAGGATCAGCATTGGTAGGTTCGGCTCCAATAGATTTCAATACCTTATTCAGTTTTTCATACCAACTCATTCCAGCTTGGCGTAGTCCGTATAAAGACTTTTTCAGAAGACAAACTTTATTACCAATGTAGATTTTTAAGCATATTCCGAGGACTTCTCCTTCAACCGGACCTGACTATTTTCGGTCTACCGGATCCTCGTCTGGCTTCAAATGAATCATCGTGAATTTCCTCAGGCATTTCTTGAATTTCAGGGATTTCATCGATACTGACATTTTCCTCGGCGTCTTGCACTTCATAATCAATGTCATTTGTTTCCCCAATGGGTTTCATTTTAATGTAAGAAATAGGCGTTTCCAAACGATTTCCGGATTCTAATGAATTTGACATACCTTCTGGAATGAAATCGTATTATTCTTCGATGGATTTCTCAGAGAATTTTATGTCTCTAGTGATTTCTATTCTCTTTTCACTAGGTATCCAAACTCGATAGCCTTTAGTTTGTTCTGAGTATCCCAAAAATATGCCTTCATTGCATCTTGCTCCTAATTTGGTGTTCCCAGGTTTTTTATTCAGGATGTACACCTGACAACCAAACTCTTAAGTGAGTAATATCAGGCCTTTTACCTGTCCATATATTTCATATGGTGTTTATCCATCAAGGCTTTTAGTTGGACAACGATTTCTAATATAATTTGCTGTATTAACTGCTTCAGCCCAGAATGACGGTGGTAGGCTGGACTGTATGAGTAGGCAACAAACCGTTTCAATGAGTGTACGGTTTTTCCTTTCCACTATAACATTTTGTTCAGGGTTGTAGGGTAGTGCCAAACGTCTTGTAATGCCGTTATCTTTCAACAGTTTTCCAATGTCCTTACCGATATATTCACCCCCATTGTCCGACTGAATGCACTTGATCTTTTTTACTTTTTGATTCCCGAACATTTTCAAAAATTCCTTGGTTATTTCGGTAATATCACTTTTCGAAGAAATGAATCGTACATCCCAAAACTCTGGCCCTATTGGATGGATTATTAGTTTTGGCATAATTGCAATTTAATTTTTTTAATACAATTTATTGCAGCAGACCTGGATGCCTCATAGGTGGTCCGATTTCAATAGTTCTAAAAGATTTTTAGAGTTGAAGTATAGTACTACAAAATGACTATTCTGATTTTGCGTTAAAATGCTGCGAAAAAGGTGAGAAATACTTGCAAACATGACCGAAAACCGGCGAGTACATGAAAGTGGCTTAAGAGTGGGGGTAGAGCAGCAGATTCGTAAAGGACGCAGTGCGCTTGTATTACTATACATACGCTTCCCCTTGTCTGCTGCTCTACCCCCACTACTCAGCCGCTTTCACGCACTCGCCCATTGTCGGTCATGTTTGCAAGTATTTTTCGTATATTTTTGCAGCATTTCGACGCAAAATCAGAACATACGTTTTGTAGTACTATACTTCTACTCTCGAAATCTTTTTGAAAAATTGGAATCCGACCACCTATGACGCATCCAGGTCTGCTGCAATAAAGTGCATTAAAAAATTCAGATTGCAATTATGCCAAAACTATGATGCGACAGTGCCTGAGTTTTTCACACATAAAGTACATATTAATCACTACTATGTCATGAAGCCTGCAATACAACTTAAAAAATGGCGGAGTTATGAATTTAAAAAAAAAGCAGATTTTTTCCGGTTTTCTCCGTTACTAATCCGATCGAGTCGCGTTAGGGCACTTTTTTGCATTTTAATTCTCTACAATTCGTCCATTGCTTCATTGGTTTTCAAGTTACAAGTCAAAACGATAAAAAAATGTTTAAATGTTTATAACAAATTAAGCAATGACAGTTGGGAGTAGTAAACATAACAGGATATAACTACGAACCGTCTTTTCGTATGATGGCACAGTCGGTTTCCTGGTAGTATTTTTGTCGCAGAATCAATAGACCAGAAAATCTCTATTGATAACGGTATATCGCGCCTTGCTATCGTTTGATAGCAGCATATCTCGACGGCATATCATGTCTTCTCCCTAGAAAAAGGACGGCATATGCCATCTTGTCCGCGAATGTCTTAATTATTGAATCATGACATTATTTGTTTTATTTCATTTTGAAATTTTCAGATTATCTACCAACAGATGCAAGCAATATTATTTTTCGAAATTCCATCTTCCAAACTCTTTTCTTTAGAGTTGAATCTAACCTAAAAGGCATACATTTTTTACATTGACGAAATGTTATTTAGTTTGATCCTATGAATAAAACAGAACTTCTGTCAGCATGTATTATATAAAAATAATAATATTCTTTATTATTATTGAAGACCTACCCACCGAGCACAAAAATAGCTCAGAGATGTTAAACTTTTGAGACATTGAACATCCACTGCGATGTTGTGTTTATACATGAACATAACTTTTATAGAACAGCCATTGTCCGCCGCAGGTGGCGATTTTCAGGATGTCCCTGGGATGTCACAAAAAGAACTTATCCTAAGTTTTTTTGATAGCCTTTTCATAGACACAAAACGTTTTGCGCATATTAAATCGCTGTAAATAAAACATTTTTAGAGATCACTTTCTGATGCTTTTTGTTATTTATATGGAAATTTGAAGGTGTCATATTCCATTTGAAATGGAGTTTTATTTCAATATTTATACCACCATGAATGCATCCCTATTTTACGATGTCTATCATGTAACCTAAATGGAGATTCTTCTTGAGAAAACTAACTTCACTTATTCTGAGTGAAACTTTTCCATGAATTTATTCTGTTAGGATGATAGTATTGATGTTGAAAAATAAAAATAAAGTTTTTTTATAACTTTTACGGCTTTTATATTTCTTAGGGCACTGCAATTAAGATTTCATCTCATGAAACAATTTCGATATGAAATATAACAACCACCAATTTTGAAGATAATTGCAATATGATTGATATTTTCTCATACAGTGCATTCCATTTAAAACGAGCCACCCTGAATAACTTTTGGTACAATGATTTTCAGGAAAAATAAAAAAACACGTCAACAATAGTATACAACTCCTGAACGGTTATGCTTTTTATTGCTAACAGATCCAGTTTCCATAAATTTGTTCAATAATTCCGAAACGTTCAGGAGTTGTCAACGATGAAGCTATTTCTATTGCAGTTTTAGGGCACGTTGGACTAATGGAAAATAATTTGTAGCTCCCGAACCATATGCGTCAGACCATATGTTTTATACTTTTTTGAAATCTGCTCATCATGGAGCATCTGATAATGCGAAACAATATAGGGTGATCCATTCTTAAAAAAATGGTGACATGCTCTGGGGGTGCGATAATGGAAGTAACATCAAATGTGAATATGTCAAAATGTGTCCCCCTGTATACTATATATTGTTGACGTGTTTTTTTATTTTTCCTGAAAATCATTGTACCAAAAGCTATTCAGGATGGCTCGTTTTAAATGAATGCACTGTATATAATATCAATTGTATCTCTAGGAAGGAAGATTTTCAATGTGATCTTCATATTTCAATTTATCATCAATATGTGAACCCAGAAACCTTGTTTCTGTCATATTACTGATAACTTGATTTCCTAGATGAAGCTCTTGTAAATTATATTCGAAAGTAAGGATGTAGTTTTTGAGATATCGAAAGCTAGCTTATTAGCGTCACACCAATCTTTCACTTTGCTAATATCATTCTCAATCATTTAATGCAGTTTTGAGCCATTTTTATCATGCCAAAATATTGTGGTGTCATCTGCAAATTGGGTGAACTCTCCCGAAATATGGATAGAAGCTACAGTAGAAAAAGCGTTGGTCCCAGAACCGACCCCTGAGGAACTCCCCATTTGATTCCCAGTTTTTGCGATAAGCTGCCTTGAAGAGATACGCTTTGAGTTCGCCTAGACAAATAAGACTCAAACCACTGGATAACTACATCTCTAAAACCATATTTCTCCAATTTTTGCAACAACATTTTGTGGTTAACACAGTCGAAGGCCTTTGTCAGGTCACAAGAGTATGAGGAACAAAGAGACGATTATAGGAACTCATCCATTGTATATAAAACATGTTTAATAAATATATCTTCAACGGTTTTCGGAATGTGGCAAGTGATAAAATAGCTTATGTCATCAGCTAATAATACAACCAAATGTGAAAAGATTATGTTAATTGTTGTAACTGATGCAAATGGGTGATTCCAGCGAAATAGTTAAATTTGCTGTAACTAACGAATATATTGAAACCTTAATAATAATAATAGGACTTTATTCAATCAACTATGGATACAGTACACGTCAATATATGTATATACTTATTAGATTGAATAGGCGGAGTGTAACTGTCGAACAGTGTTTTTCAACTCAACCTTCAGCATAGAACAAAAACATATTTTTTTAACATAATTGAAATAGACAAACGAATTTATCAAATACCCATCTCGAAACCCAGAAACATGGCTGTATTACAGTATTTATATCAACCTACATGGTAGAGAGAATAAGTTTAGTTTTCAGGTTCTTCTTAAAATTACTAATAGAATAGTTGGTAAACTCTGGAGGCAAGACATTGTAAATAATACAAGCTGTGTAGGAAAAACTACGTTTGAAGGTGGTAGTAGAGTGTTTAGGAATTACTAGTAGACGCCTGTTCCTTTTTGGAAAATCATTAATGTTTTCGGAGCATTTCAGTTTATCCATCAAGTACGAAGGCTTCTGGGTAATTAAGGTATTAGGAATAAGTGTTAAAAAATGGAGTTTGCGTAGCAATGGAAGTTTAAGTTTCTTTGTATCTCGAAATGACTGTCTAATCGCATCAAACTTACGAATACCTAATGAGAATCTCATGCATGAATTTGGTATCCTTTGCAAACGCATTTGATCTTGTTTCAGAAGCGCCGGGCCATATATGCAATCACAGTATGAAAGCTTAGATATGATCAGTGATTCACATATATGGAGCTTAAGATTGTTGGTAAGAATATTTTTTTGCGAGTATACATTCTTGAGTGTATTGTGAGATATTTTACTTAGATGATTAACATGCTTTCTGTATCTCATATCGCTACTTAGCCAGAATCCTAAATTTTTGCATTCCTTCACAACTGGTAGTGCATCACCTACTATATTTATGTTATTTTGTTGCACGGAGGTTAGTTTTTTATTTTTGGGTCCAAATATCAAGAGTTTTCATTTACTGGCATTTAGTTTTAGGTTATGTGCGGATGATACATTATACAATAGCGCAAGATCTTCATTGATTTGATCCATGGCAACTTTTCTATATGGAAACTAAGGTACAGCTGTGTGTCGTCCGCGTATTGATGTATATGAAAGTACTTTATGAATTCAATGAAATCTGAAAAATAAATTGAAAACAATAGCGGGCCGAGAATAGAGCTCTGAGGTACACCAATATTTCGCTGTTGTACTGCAGATATCTGGTCTCCAACTACAACAAACCACGATTGGTTCCTGCAATCAGTTCCACAGATCCAGGTCCAAACCCAAAATGTTTAAGTTTTTGTTCGAGTACAAACGGATCTAGGATGTCGAAGGCCTTGCTGTAGTCTAACAATACTAAAGAGGTTACCTCGTTTCTGTCAGTGCTGATCAGAATATCACCGATGATGCAGGCCAGAGCCGTTGTAGTGCTATGATGCTTTCGGAACCCTGACTGTGACAGGTATTTTTTTTGAAAACGTAGTCTGAAATTTGCCTTTTCATTATAATTTCTAAAATTTTAGATAGCATAGGCAGAATACTGATGGGCCTTAAATCCGAATACGATGAAGCGTTTGCAACTTTTGGTAGTGGAAGTACCATCGCACACTTCCACGGATCAGGAAACGAACCCGACATCAATGCTGTATTGACAATATGCGTTGAATACTCAATCAAATGAAAGCTCACGAGTTGCATCATTTTTCTTGATATATTATCGCATCCTGAGGCTTCAGATTTAATCGAATTTAAACATTCTGCGACTTCATATTCTGTATTTGATGAGAATTCAAAGGTAACGTTCTGAGAGGTAATGTCATATTTATCCAACAACCGACTTTGTGCCTCCGTTTTATCTATACTGGGCATGGAAATAAAATGTGAGTTGATATCCTGAGCATTTTTCAATTCAGATCAATTGCAGATTTAAAAATTGTAATAATATCAGAAACACCCTATCTTTTGATGCTGCTAACAGTAATTTTTGAAAACAAAGGTTTCTTTGAAAAAAAATTACCCCTATTTATCATCGCCATGGACTGTAACCCACACAAGTGCACTGCATTCACATAAACTTTACAAGCATAAATAATACATTTCAAGTTTAAATTATTCTAGCCTTTGATAGAATACATGTTAGGCAATTTCTGGATATAAAAATATTTTTAATTAAAATCAGAATTTAGCAAATATGTACCATCTTGGTTTTTACCATAAATCAATTAGAGGGCCCCATAGGAGTATACTGATATTACACATAGATTTGCCATACGCCTCAGTTCTCCATCAGCATTGGAGGTGGTTGTGTGCTTTGCATTGTTTAGACTTTTTCGAGTGAAACAAGTGTTTAATGAGGTACGTATTTTTTTAATACATCAACTCCATGTATCTCTCTGGCAAGTTGTGTTTTGGTATAAATGGCTAGTAAACGTAAAATTAAGATGATATTAGGTTCAAGAAAGCTCTCCATATATCAGATCTTTTTTAGAGAATTGTAATTACTTGAAAAATTCTAAAAAGACTATGTTTCATCATCTCCATGGACTCGAACTGTCTATGATGTTGACCAAAATTATCGTTAAATGTTTTGAAAAACTTGTAGTGGTTATTGTTTCAGAAAAAAATTGTTAATAATTAACAAACAGAAAAAAGAGGTAAACAAAAACGTAATTGTGAACGAAGGAGAAAGGAAAAACTAAAGGAGAACCCTGAACTTTATGAACAAGCCAAAATAGAAGAAAGACAGCGTTATCGGAAGCGTAAAGAAGGAGGGAAACTAAAACCTATAGCTGAAGTATCCGGAAGAAGAGCAAGAGCCATAAGGCGCCGCTGGATAGAAGCTTCTGCAAAATATAGGATTAAATTTAAAAATTAAAAAAAAAACTTGGAACGTAATAACGAACTCAATTTTAGGTGAGACTCAAACATATCTTGTCCCTAGAGAATGATGATGTAATATATCAATCAATTTTCTAATTTTGTAAACGTAATTTTTTACAATTTCGCTGGAATAACTCAGATAGTCTTTTGAATGGATCTTATGGTGAATTCACACAGCTCATAAAATAATCCAAAAAGTTAAAATAACCCACACAACATCCATAACAGTTTATACAAAAATAAAATCAAATTAGAAACAATATAAAATATGGTAGAAACAATGTAAAAGATAGTTAGTTGTCTTTCATTTTATTTTTGAATATTTGTCAGGCACATGCATACATCCTATAATTTTGACAAAATGTCAAGAGGATGATAAGTAACATGACATAATAGGGCTGAATAATTTGTTTTTGTTTTCATAACTGAAAAATAGTGTTGCATTGCCATTTTTAACCGACAAAACCAAAAAAGTCGACGCGTATATTTTTTTTTATGTATGACCACGCATACCTCTTTACTGAGACGTCCGATTCCGATAATTCAGTGGATAGGGTGTACTTCGAAGTTGGTCCCATTTGAATTTGAAAGATGAAATCCACCACTAAGGGTAGCAAAATGAAGGATATTGATCACTCACCCTCTGAATTCTGGTCCGTTATCCCATTCTATTAGTCAAAACTTTGTACTGGGTTTTTCGATTTGGATGATTCTTTTTTTATTAGATAGGGTATACCTCATAGTTGATCATATTTGGATTTCAAATGGAATTATCCATCCTTACGGGTAGAAAAATAGGGGAGAATTGATTTTTCACTTGGCACACATATGTAGTTGACAATGACAGATCGCTATTGTCATTATTTTTGTTTTTCTACATCCGTCACAATCATTATATTCTATGAGAGGATGGAATGATATACAAAGTAATGAAATAAACTAACCAGAACAACAAAAATAATTTATATTACAACAAATAGTAAAAGTAGATAATCATATTATTTAACTGGTAATAGTTGAAGTAAGGTGGGTAAGTAAGTATTTTGGAAGTAATCAAAAAACAAGTAGGATTAGTAGATTTCAGCCACAAAAAATTTGAAAATGAAAACTTTTCAACAAAAAATTAAACCGATGAAATACGGAACTGAAAAGTAAAAAATAAAATAAACCTTCTTAGTCTCAATAACTAAGCTCCTAAACTGATGTAAGTAACTAATTTTGAGTCGGCGCCAAACGAACAATCAACGAAGATCATTAAATTACTTCAAAAAAATTATCAGAATGTCACCGCGCAACTCGATGCCATCATTTTACGCCTTACCTAATACATTTGTTTAGGAGCTTAGTTATTGAGACTAAGAAGGTTTATTTTATTTTTTACTTTTCAGTTCCGTATTCCGTCGGTTTAATTTTTTGATAAAAAGTTTTTATAACAAATTTTGTTTCAGCTGAATAATGCCGTTAGATGACGAATATTTTATAAAATGGTTAGTGTTGTCAACTGGGGCTCATTTTTCACTCAATAAAGCAGAAAAAAGGTTTTAATTAAGAATTGGAAATAGGTTATCATTGTAATTTGCCAAAAACAGAGACCCAAAATCCAAAATTTCCATTGGCATCTTCTTATTTCTTACATTAATTTACTTAGGCTCTATAAACACTGAAAATTATTACTTCTCATTTTACATTCTTTTATTCTTTTTTATTATTAGTTCAGATGTTTTAGGGTTGCTATAATAATCTTTGCTGCGATTGAGATAAGGTGAGTCATACATTCGCATTTTATACACGGAAGATGGTCTTGATTTAGGTAGGTATATGTTTTGCCACAAACTGCAAACACAATGTTTTGTTGTTTTTCGTTTAACGGTTTGGTTTGGATTACAATTGATCTCGGAGTATTCTTTGTCTCGAACCTCTAGTAAACATATGTTTCAGATTTTGACAATTATTTGTCGAATAACTAGCAAACTATTTCTTGTGCAAGGGGTCTGAAGGGGGAAACGTTACCTAAAGAAGTATATTTTTCATTAAATTTTTATATATTTTTGTTGTGAATTACTTAGAAAAAAATGTATTCATTACCTTATTTGAAGTTTGAAAAAACACAGTAACGTATAGGGGTAACTTTACTGATTTGCCTTGCCAGAATTGATAGAAAATAATAATTTTTACTTCAAGCCGAGAGAAAATAGAAACAATGCAATAGAATGTCACCTCCTCAAAAAAGCCGTCAACATTGGAAACACTTTCAAAATATCATTACTTTTCATAAAACAGCGCATTATATGTTTTAATTGATAAGAGGAAGATAGTGTTCCAGCATCTTGGTTTGTGGCTATTTACATCCCGGTATTATTTTATTTGATAAATATATCTTTATTATTGAAAGAAACCCAAGCACCGGAAGATTACCAGATGTGAAAACCAGAGTCGGATGCGGTCAACAAGATTTCCGTTTATTGGTTTTGAAATAACGACCGATCTGATATCTATCAAAAGATTAATAGCTCTGTCTGGCCTACTTTCATATATCATATACAATTATCTAGTTATTTCGTTAGTTTCTCTTTTTTTGGATGGAACTAAAAATGACATTTCAACTTGATTCAATTGAAAATAAGTAAATTGAATCATCTGCAGCTGGAAAATAAAACTTCAGTTATTCTCTTGTTCCATCCATTGTTCAATATAACCTCTTGGAAGGTATCCGTGTTTAAACAGGGAACATTGTCAATTTCAATCCATCCTTGATTTTTTCATACATTATACTTTCTCAAACCTCTTGAAAACCAAAAATAATCCCAAGCCATACCTACATATCTGCTGAATTGAAGAGGTAATTTGACGAGTTTTGGTTGTAAAACTGTATATAAATATCCCAGCGAGCACAAAAACATCTAAGAGATGTTAAAAGTACAAGATTTTTAGATATTGAACAGCCACTGCGATGTTCTGTTTATACATGAACAGAACTTTTATAGAACAGCCACAGGTGGCGATTTTCAGGATGGCCCTGGGATGTCACAAAAAGAACTTTTTATATATAAGTTTTTTTGATAGCCTTTTCATAGACACAACAGAACGTCTTGCGCACATTAAATCGATATAAATGAAACATTTTTAGAGATCATTTTCTGAAGACTTTTACTATTTATTTGGAAATTTGAAGGTGTCACATTCTATTCGAATTTTTTCCATACCACGAGGAATGCATCCCTTTTAGGATGTATATCATGTAATCTAATTGGAGATTCTTCTTCAAAAAACAAACTTGACATATTCTGAGTGAAACTTTTCCATTAATTTATTCTTTAATTTTTTCATATTTCCATCGCTTTTATATTTTTTAGGGTACTGAAATTAAGATTTCGTCTCATGAAACAGATTCGATGTGAAATATACTAACCACCAATTTTGAAGATAATTGCAATATGATTATATATTTTCTTATACAGTGCGGCTTTTAATAGTCCCCCCCCCCTGTTAACTTTTGATCGGTTCGACATAGAACAATGAAAAAAAACGTTTTGAAATGAAAGACATTGGGGAGGGGGGGACATCAACTTAAAAATATCATGGGGTGTCAAGTGGCACATCGTTGAAAAGATAACTCAATTCTCTTTTAAACATTCTAGTTTTTTTTTCAATTTTGTTACTTATTACGTTTTTTCACAATATGCATTTGAAATGTCAAGTATAACAAAATTTAAAATGCATATAGTAAAAAAAAGAATTGGCAAAATTCAAAAAAATTAGATGGTTGGAAAAAGAATTGAATTAACTTTTCCACGATGTGCCCATCTATCAAGCAATCACAATGTTTTCAATTTCAAAGAGTAGTTTATGTGATATCATTCAAAATACTTTTGGTCCCGTTGTTCTATGTCGGAGCGTTCAAAAGTTAACAGTGAGGGATGAAGGGGGGGAGGCAAACTCGCAATTGTGATTCCGTAGAACAACCATAGTTGAAAGAAAAATTGAATTACCTTTTCAACAATGTGCAAATAGACCTCTAAACCTTTCCAAATTTTCAAGTTGATGTGCCCCAGCGCCCTCGAGTAATTGTAATGTGTCTTCTCTCAAAAAGTAGGACTGGTAATACCATTCAATAAATTTCATGTCTCATTGTTTGTTTCAACCATTCAAAAGTTATTGAGGTAACGGTACCATTCCGATCCGCACTTATAATTGACATTTCAAATGAATATTATGAAAATACATTTGAAGGAAATTCAAAAAAATTGAATGGTTGAAAAGAGAATTGAATTATATTTTCAACGATGTGTCACTTTACCCCCATGCTATTTGAAATTTTCAGTTGATGTGCCTCCCCGCGCCATATAACGGACAATCACAATGTCTTTCATTTCAAAAACTAGTATCGGTGATATCATTCGATACGTTTTTTTTTCATTGTTCTAAGTCGAACCGTTCAAAAGTTGACAGGGGGGACTATTAAAAGCCGCTATATATATAATTTAAATTGTATCTCTAGATAGGAAGATTTAGTTGAAATTATATTTAGAAAAATATTCATTTTCACAGCGATTGAATCCCAAAATCTGAAAATTAACAAAGTTCCTAATGGAAAAATTATGACGAATTATCAATGATACAGTTTGAGCATGTCATTACAGATTCGAACACCTTATAAAAAAAATACACATTGTATGCTTTTAAGGTTATATTATGTTTCTGAACTATGCTAATACATTTAATTCATGTAATACTTACTTCATATACTTATTCAGTGATATCAAATATGTCTATTATATAATTCCCAGGAAACACAAAGAGGTCCTAAAGATATCTCGGCGAACTCTTTTTAGGAAATTGTGACGCCTTTTGTAATTTCTCTGAGAGGTTGTTGAGAACTCTATATCTCCGTCAAATGTCCGCCGCCGGGATATTCTCAGCGGGATCTTAGCGAAATCCCACGTGGAAATTCTCGAACAATGATCTTGTGGCGAGTACTTTGGGAAATTCTCATTTATATCTCGTGTCGAGATCTCTGTGAGCTCGCATGAAATCTAGCAATGTTTCTGGCGAGTTCTGTGGGAACTTCGCATATACAGCCATTTGGCGAGTTCTTTGGGAAATTCACGTGTTGAGATCTATGAGAGGTCGCTTGCTGTGCTTCTGGTAGGTCTTCAAGAGTTCACATTGAGAGTTGTACAAGATATTCCTATATACATCCCACACAGTGCTTCTGGCGTGGTCTTCAGGAGTTCGCATTGTGAGTTGTACAGGGTATTCTTTTATATTGAAAAAGAAAAAACTATTTCAATTGGAAAACTAACTTTTTCAGAATTAGAAAAAATCTACGATGAAAAATTGAAGTAACTTTTTGTAATATCTAACAGAAAACAACTACCATATAGAATTTATATCACAATAAATATTGTGAAATATCCCTAAATTTTCACCTATAGTGAATATTTGCATTTTCATTCTGATATAAAAAACTTTCTCAATCAAGATTGGATAAAAAGTTTTTCAATCAAATATCTGAATCAAAATTCAAATCAGATTTCTTCAGGTTAAAAGTTGTTTTCTGTTAGATATTACAAAAAGTAACTTCAATTTTTCATCCTTGATTTTTTTCAAATTTTGTTTTTTGTTCCATTTTTTAATTGAAAATAATGTTTCCTTTTTCAACATGGAAAACCTATTCTAAGAGGTTATCCTGAACGATGACAGATATAGTTAATAAAGTTTATCTTTCAGTCATTTTATATAAGTTACTCTTGCGTGGTATATATTTGCGAGCATATTTGTATAAATCGCTGGGAAGTTGAGGCAGCATATCTTTGAGAGCTCGTGGGGGGAATTCCCTTCGGGTTACCCAAACTTAGTAAATCCATATTGTATTGTTTTTTTTTTCAAGTCATACCTAAAAAAATGTAGAATAGGTGCATTCAATTTATATTTCTAGTCCTTTAATGGTTTTGTAGATAACCTTATTCCATCTCCAGACAAAAGTTCCACAAACTGGGCTACTGATTCAGGATATAAATAATAACTGCTATTCTTCTCTATCAGATGTAGTTCAATGTTCAGCGTGGCTTTAGCTGGAAGTAGTTGTTTTCTGTTAGATATTCACAAAAATAACTTCATTTTTATCGTGGATTTTTCATTCACAGAAAAATATTTCTATTCAATATTCAATTGAGAATGTTTACCTTTTCAACAAAAGGTTATCTTGAACGATGGAAGACAGTGACTAAAGTTTATCTTTCAGTCGCATATGGTTGGTTGGTTGGAAGCTGACGAGCCAGAGACAGGGTTGGCACTTAGCTTCCCTTGACACTGCGACCAGCTGGGGTCTATTGTATCATCCTGTCGTCAGTGGTTCCTCATTCAAATAGGTTTATGCCTTTAATTAGGTTTAGTAGCCTGTTGATGAGGTTCTTCGGATTCATGCCTGTTTCCGGGCTGATCTCTCCAAAGGTTCTGTGTCGCCTACTACTTAGGGCGTCACAGTCGAAGATAATATGAGAGGCTGTTTCCTCCTCTTCCTACGGTTTCCCTGCGTACTCCCATGGTGTTTAGGTGTTTTCTTAGGCCGCAGTGTCCAGTCAACAGACCTATTATTATACGTGCCTGCGTTCTGTTCAGGTTCAGAAGGTCAGCCGTCAGGGTCCGGTTTGGATGCCCCACCATGACTTTGCTGTGACAGTTTGATCCCAATATTGTTGGTGTCTTCTTTTTATCCACTCGTCGATCAGGGTCCTGCATCGGTTTTTGCTAATCCCGTGTACAGGTTCTGGCCCTGTGAATAGCGTTTCAGATGCTTGTCTAGCTAGCTGGTCCGCTTTTACGTTGCCTTCATTGCCTCTATGACCTGGCACCCACATCAAGGTGACCTTGTTGTGTTTTGCCAGCTCGATGAGGTTCTGGAGGCAGTCCCAGACCAGTTTAGACTTTATCTGTCTAGAGTTGAGTGCTATGATAGCACTTTGACAGTCAGATAGAATGTTTTTTCCTATAACCACTTTCTAGATTCTTCTGAATGCATACCATAATAGCATGTCGCAGATGATTCCACATCTGATTTTATGAACATCCTGTTCATATTTTCAAACAAAACAAATAGCTATTTTCATTACCATAATCACGGTGTTGAATAACAATGAGTTAAATCAATTGATAGTACCAAATGTACATTTTAATAATGTCAAATACTTCTTTCTTTATATCAAATGAAACCGACAATAACAACTATCAAAATATATATTTAGAGAAAAACTTTGTATCATTACTATAAGTACCTGATTTGAAAGCAGGTAGCACTAATTTATATTTGAATTTCAGTTTGATAATGGCAATCAAACACTGTCAGGGTCTTTATTTCCTAGTGACAGTTAAAGTGAGACCCAGCCCCCAATACGGATGCTTTTTTAACCGAAGAAAAAAAGGAGGAGGTCTCTAGTCGGCACGTATATTTTTTTATGTATGACCACGCATAACTTTTCATAGAGTTGTGCGATTTCGATTAATCTTTCTTTATTGTATAGGGTGTACTTCAAAGTTGGTCCCATTCTGATTTAAAAAGAATCCACCCCTAAGAGTAGCAAAATGGAGGATATTCATCGTTCACCCTCTGAATTTTGCCCCGTTAACCGATTCTATCAGGCATACATTTGTACTGGGTTATCCGATTTGGATGATTCTTTAGTGTATAGGGTATACCTCGAAGATGGTCATATTTGAATTGAAAAAGAGTAATCCACTCCTAAGGGTAGAAAAATAGGAGATGATTGATTTTCAACGAGTGAACCGATTCTCTTCAAACTTGGCACACATATGTAGTTCTGATAACACTACAACATAATGTATACCTTGATTGTTAATTGAGTAAGTAGTAATTAGTAGATTTTTGCCACAAAAAATTAAGAAATAAAAACTTTTTAACAAAAAATGAAACCGACGAAAAAAGAAACTGAAAAGCAAAAAATAACCCTTCTTAGTCTAAATAACTAAGGTTCTAAACTAATGCAAGTAACTAATTTTGAGTCGGCGAAAATCAAACAATCAACGAAGATCATTAAATTTCTTTTAATAAAATATCAAAACGCCATCACCGCGCATCCCGCTGCTATCATTTTACGCTTTACCTAATTCAATTGCTAGTTTGTTTGGCGCCGACTCAAAATTAGTTACATGCTTTAGTTTAGAAGCTTAGCTTAGTTATTAAGACTAAGAATTGTTATTTTTTGCTTTTCAGTTTCTTTTTTCGTCGGTTCCATTTTTTGTTAAAAAAATTTTTTATTGCTAATACTAATAGTCTAAGAGCCCGTCAATGCCAGATCTTCCTTATTTTATAAAAGTTGAAAGATTCTCAGCACATGCTCCCAACATAGGTAGGAATGATGGGTTACTATGAAGTTTGGATCATCTTGGCTTTGGCAGGTAACAGGTAAAGGTGTATAAACTAGCAACTTAATTTCGTCAAAGTATAAAGCGTAATTTTCTTATATTTTCTTCGGAATAATATTAGAAATCACGTCATCCATTGCCAAACACTTAGTATCGTGGCAACCCCTTGCCAGACACCCTTAAAATTTAATGACACTACACTTACGTTATAGTATAAAAGCTGAAATTTATATATGTTACTTGGGTAACTATTAAAAGATGTGTCCTCAGTAACCAGACAGTTCTTACAGCTGGCCTGACAAACATATAGGGTAGCTGTAGGTGCGAGCGCGAGGCAATATATTTATGACTAAAAAATGTATGTTTAAAAAGTTATTGACTATAATTTTCATGTTGATAGAAGAGTGAAAAATAAACTCGGATATATATATATATATATATATATAAATTTTGAAATAACTACTCAAAATTGGTATGAACAGTGGGGAATAACGGGGATCTTCAGTCAGCACAAGTGTTGAACTATGAAAAATTCTTTAATACGTTGGACCGAGCTTTCGTTTCAATTTTGAAACTTCTTCAGGGTCCTGAAACATGTAAATTACATTATTGAGAAAAAAATTAAAAAAGGAAACTTAAGTAATGAGTGGTTGATTAATGAACATCAACTTAAAAAAAAAAACGTAAAATTGTAAATATTTGTCGGAATGGTGTTATATCTTTGACGTTTCGAGTTCGAGTGACATTGAAGGATTTGAAATGACAACATATGATTAATCGTCAGAAAAATATAAAATATGTAGTGGGTGTGTTAATTTTTTTATCATATTCTTTGAGAATTATCAGTTTTAATCCATTTGTAAAAGATAACTGTAGATTTTGCTAAGATGTTCGATATCAGTTTTTTGTTCATATTTTGATTGGATTTATTAATTTCAATCATTTCAAGAAATAATCTTTTAGAGAATTTTTTTCTGAATGTAAAACTTGTGCTTCCTCGAATGATATTTTATGGCCTGTTTCAATAGCATGTTGAGCTAATGCACATGATTTCTTGTTGAGTCTTATATCACTTCTGTGAGAGATAATACGATTATAAGTTCTTGAACTTGTACCAATACAGTTCAAATCACAGTTGTTACATGGTATGCTGTAGACAACATTTGATTTCTTCCAAATCTGGTGTGGGATCTTATATATATATATATATATATATATATATATATATATATATATATATATAAACAGTGGGGAATAACGGGGATCTTCAGTCAGCACAAGTGTTGAACTATGAAAAACTCAAAAAGAATGAAAATAAATTTGATTCTTTGTATGAAAAAAAGAATCGAGATGTTGGTTCATCCTTCATTAAAAAACAAAAATTTTAAAATTCTCAGAAATATTTTACTAGATAATTCTTACCCCAGAAAACTTCTTAACAGAATTCTTTTCAATACCAACTCTGATAGACAAATTAATAATGATGACACAAATAATCAAAATTCAGAAAATAACAATGAAAGGATAACTTATTTTTCAATTCCTAATATAAGAATTCTATCATTAAATGATTAAATTAAATAATTAAATTATTCAAGAATGAAAGTAACATAAAAATTTCACAAAATATCAAGACTATTGGATATTTAAATACCAGGTTAAAAGATCCCACACCAGATTTGAAGAAATCAAATGTTGTCTACAGCATACCATGTAACAACTGTGATTTGAACTATATTGGTACAAGTTCAAGAACTTTAAATAATCGTATTATCTCTCACAGAAGTGATATAAGACTCAACAAGAAATCATGTGCATTAGCTCAACATGCTATTGAAACAGGCCATAAAATATCATTCGAGGAAGCACAAGTTTTACATTCAGAAAAAAATTTCTCTGAAAGATTATTTCTTGAAATGATTGAAATTAATAAATCCAATCAAAATATGAACAAAAAAACTGATATCGAACATCTTAGCAAAATCTACAGTTATCTTTTACAAATGGATCAAAACTGATGATTCTCAAAGAATATAATAAAAAAATTAACACACCCACTACATATTTTATATTTTTCTGACGATTAATCATAGGTTGTCATTTCAAATCCTTCAATGTCACTCGAAACGTCAAAGATATAACACCATTGCGACAAATATTTACATATTTTACGTTTTTTTTTAAGTTGATGTCCATTAATCAACCACTCAGATTACTGTAAGTACTTCCTTCATTTTAAGTATTTTTTTTCTCAATAATGTAATTTACATATTTTAGGACCCTGAAGAAGTTTCAAAATTGAAACGAAAGCTCGGTCCAACGTATTAAAGAATTTTTCATAGTTCAACACTTGTGCTGACTGAAGATCCCCGTTATTCCCCACTGTTCATACCGATTTTCAGTAGTTATTTAAAATTTATATATATATATATATATATAGTGTCCGTCATAAAGTTGGCTACATATGGGAAAAAATTTGTAATTGAAATTTCTGAAAAACTCTAACGGCGGTTCGTTTCTGCATGTCTGACAACTAAAAAGTCTGTTGCGACTTATATCACGTGACCTCAGATTTGGACGGAATTTTAAAAAAAGTTTTCTGTGGTGCCGAAAAATGGGTCAAATTGGTGAGAATTTATTGAGAAAATGTGTTTGGAATCCAACGAGGATCTCATGTACTGATTTTGAACTAGATTGAAAAGAAAAAAAAAATACCATTTTATTCCTCTATCCTTACTAAGAAACATAATACATTCTTGTTTTATCTGGAAACAGCTTTAATAACCTGAATCACATAAGTTTGGGTCAAAACTAATCAAATATTTGTGGAATAGACATTTTGCGGGAGATTAATTATGACAACACGATTTATCTTGTCACTAGGTGTAGTCATGCCCTGTATATTGATGCACATGAGCTTATTCAATATTCTCAACCCGTAATAAATTTAACCAACTAATATTTGTAATTGAAACTTATAATACATTATTTATCCTTGCTAAATTTAATATTGGTTAGTAAATTTCAACTTCAATGACTTAGCTATATTTTTTAATTTTATAAGGCGGCTTTGAAAAAAGATCTACTTTTGTTGTAACAATAACAAATGTCACAATAACTTGTTGACAAATTTTGTTGGAGTTTTCGTTCTTTCTCAGTTTTTGTGTTTTTCAATCTATCAATAGAAATGGTTCCAAAACTGAGTATACAAGAAAAAATTTAAATAGTATTGCTATATGGTGAAAATTATCATAGCACAGGAGAAGTTGCTGAAATTTTCAATGAAAGGCATCCAGACCAAAATTTGCATTTAACTACGGTGGCAAAGATATTGCAAAAATTTAAGTAAACTGGTTCGGTTGAAGCCTGTTGTAAATAATGAAAATAATGTTAACAATGTTTTACTGACAGTCAGTTAGACACCAAGAGTTTCGACGAAAATTATGGCAGAAAAGGCATAAATATCTCAAACGAATTTTAAAGCAAAATAACTCACCCACAACCAAAATTTGTGCTAGTACTGCGAGACATGGATTATGACGCCCGATTTTATTTTTGTGCATGGTTCCAGGGAATGTTAGAAGACACTCGTGATTTCTCAAAAAATGGGAAATTTTCTGACGAAGCAACTTTTACCTCAAATGATGTCATCAGTTCTCAAAATTGTAGATGGTGGGCAAATCATAATCCTTATTTTATTATTGAAGCGAGGGACCAATATAGTTTCAAACTGAATGTATGGTGTGGAATTTTAAATGAGCGAATTGTAGGTCCCTTCTTTTTTGGACAAAATTTAAATGGCGAACGGTATTTGAACTTTTTACGGACCGAGATATCTACATTTATCGACAACCTACCATTACTTTTTAGACTTAGGTTAGTTTATATGTGTGTATATATAGGTTAGTGATAATCGATTTGAAAATACCAACTACATTGAAAACGGTTAGCTAGAATATAGGAATGCACCACAAGCCTTCCAGGCTTACGCATCCACTCTAGACTAGCTAACCATGCAACTTAATTTAATAAAATTATCAATATGATCCAATGTAATACTTACCTCATCACCTCACTGAATAAAGAATCTGAAAGAATCTGATCTAAATCTGATTTGTGGATTTTTTAACACATTTTCACAGGTTTCCGAAGAATAAACTTATGAGAAAATTTTAATTTAATTTCTCAGTCAGGCATAAACTGGTAACAGTTTACGTGACTTCTCTTGTTTATTAACTTAGTTTTACATTTGTGCCTCTATATATATTGTAACTGAGCTAAATATATTTATGCACGACCGGGCGTAAAGTAGCACTTTAGCGCCCGGATTTGCGGGCATAAAGTAGCACTTTAGCGCCCGCGGACTACTTTATCGCCCGGCGGGCGATAAAGTGAATTTCAATCTCATATCGATAGAAATCTATATTCCGATGGATCATATAATCAAACCCGAAACATTATTAATAATAATATAATGAAAACAATGAACATAAATTAATTTAAAAAATGAATTATAACTTAATATTGACAATACAATTAGAACAGTTATTTGTGGAAATATGTGGATTTGTTGTTTTCTGTTGTTGCAGATAGTTACTGATTTCAACTGATTCCTCATTACTAGAAGAGAAAGCATGTTATTATCTGGTGTTTCAGAGTAGTGAGCAATATTTTCGGATTGTCTGCAATAGCTAGTAGAAGGCTCATCATTTTCTACAATTTTCTTAGCAATATTCAGCTTATTTGCAACTGAATTTTCAATATAACCTTCCGCAACAGTCGTCGACTTCCACCCAGCATGTCTTTTAATGTTGATTATATCCTCGCCTGCATCTGCTAACATACTTGCTGAGGAAGGTCTGGAGCAGTGACCAGTATATTCTTTCGCATTAGAAATACCTAGGTAAGTGGCTATTCTGAATGGTATTTGACCGAATGTATTTTTTCCGATAACCTATCTCGTACACTTGCCATTTTTATAATATAAAAAAACCGCTTTTGATCATTCTGATCTCGCAAGGAAGAATATTTTCTGTAAATATCCAAATAACTTGGTGATTTCTGTTCTTTATCGATTACAGTAAATACTCGATCTATCTTCGTTTTGGTTTCTCGTATAGTTATGAGTAAGAATGTCTCGAAATCTTGAATGTCGTCCACTGTGATATTTGCCAATTCTTCGCGGCGACATGCTCCACAAATACCAAAAATCAGTGCTACCTACAGTAAATTCTCAGATTAACATACTGAACTGAGAAAACATTAAATTAGAACTTACTTTCATCATAAGATACAAATCGTCTGGTGCTTCCCTCAAAAATAACTCGATTTCTTCTCTGCTTAGAATCTTCGATTTCTTTGGTTTATAACCATCAAATTTTCGTTTCAAAAAAGCTATCAATCTTGCGTATCTACTGATATCTATATTATCATGTACATAGTAGCTTTCAGCATGGAATAATATGACCACATGGTAGAGGGCTTACAATATTTAGATTTTTCCAGAAAATAGGCAAGAAGTACAGTATCATGTTCTAGATGTAAAGAGGTATCTATCTACATGACATCAAATATACCGGTCGTGCATAAAATTTTGTATGTATTTCGGGCGTAATTTGCTGCGGTCCATAAAACCCTATTTTACGCCCTTGATACATAAATAACTATTATAGGTGGGTGGTAGGATTTTGTTTGATTCACGGGTTGAATTTGAGTTTTCTCCCGAACAATTGCTTAAATTAATGTTGCTTAGTAACATTTATGAAAATATAATGTGATTTATAACAAAATATGTTTTCAAATGTTTTCTTCGGGAGTTATAAATATACATAGAATTATTACTCTGGTGGAGTAAAGGTATACTTTTACTCCGCCGCAGTAAATATATACTTTTACAGCGCCAGGCTGAAATGAGACAGACTTACCTACGGATCGTCCGTCAATCTCCGTCACACTCGAGGGAAAAAATATCACTTTCAATCCCAATAACACGTACTATTTTCCTCGGTATTTCCCAAAAATATTTGGTCCTTTTTTTTGCAGACACGAAATATCATAGATTATCTAAATGTTTTTATGTAGGTATTATTGATCACAAATTTTGAAATCGTCGGAGTTCCCAATTTATTTAGTTCAATTGCACTTCATCATATCGAATATATATTTAATTAACAATAATTTACAATCATTTTTTTCAGTCCTAAACTTTCTGAAAACTTTGAAAGAGAAATAAAAAACATGTTCATTTTGATGGAGGCTCAATGGGGCTAATTACCCCCCCCCCTCCAGTTTTTCATTGAATTTTGATAACCGTCAATTTTATTAAAAACCGAATTTTTACAGAATGATGACTCCATAATTTTTTTGCTTCCTGGAGCACATTCTACATGTGTACTCTATAATATCACGCCATGAAATTGTTCAAAAGTTGATTATTTTGTTAATTATGAATTTCTAAAGTTAACAAAATGTGAGAAATTGAGTAAATATTTTTTTTTTTTTTTACTTTTTCATTTTTTCTGACAACGGCATTTTCCTTTTTTTTTCGCTAAATGTTTATAAAATATTTATAAACAAATGGATAAGTTGAATATTTTTCAAAATTTTTTTTTTGCATTAATTTTTTATTCAGATTTAATGATTTAAAAATGTCGGATTCTCATACAAAGTTTCATCCCGTTTTTCACCACCTTTGGAGTTAAGTTTCCAAAAATCCTTCCATAGTGCTCACCTACAGTGTCAAAGAAACCCACATGCAAATTTTCACGGTCCTAGCCCCAGGAGTTTGGGCTGTGCGTTGATACCTCAGTCAGTCAGAAAGTCTTTTATATATTTAGATATTATTCGGTTTTTAATAAAATCGGCGGTTTCAAAAAATTTATTTAATTAACAATTAACATTATCAAAATTCATTGAAAAATTATTTTCCAACGAAATTACCTTCTTTCAAGTGTTCAGCTGATACTATCATTTTTTGAATTTTTATTTCTTTTTAAGGCTTGTGACGCTAGCATATTTGCCTTGATAAAAAAGTATTTTAAATACATTGCCAGTTAGTGTGGCATCCGCTGAACGAACTTTTTTTTCGTTGAAGCGTTTGAAAACTTGGCTACGATCAACAGAAGCGGTTGGTTGGATTAGCTCTACTTCATGTTCATAGAGATGTGCAAATAGATGTTCCAAATGATATTGAAAGGTTTGCAAATAAGAAATACAGGAGACTAGATTTCATTTTGTTTTTTATTTTAACGAAAGAAATCTTTGTTTTTGTACATATTATAAGTATATCTATATATTTTTTATTTTATTGCATTTTTGTTTGAATTTGAATGAAAAAAATACTCATGTTTTTGTACCTATAAATAGAGGTAAATACCTTTTTATGTAATTACCCCCCCCCAAGTAAAATTCCTAGGTACGCCACTGGTGGTTCTTCTCCGATAAGTTTTTATTGATACTAATCCGATTCTAAAGACACCAACCGCATCAAATTGTAATATTTGGAAGGTTATTAGAATTTATTAAAGAATACCTGTCGGGATTTTGTTGGTATGGATTATTGTATGTATTTTTACGTTCAAAAGGTAATTGAAACATAATTATACTATATTAAGATCTATCGATCTAGGGGAGAAGCTTTTGTATTCTAATTTTTTTGTGATTTGATAGAATATTTCTTCTGAAAGTTATATGTTAACCAAGAAAATTAAATCGCGTTTTATTTTTGCATTTATTGTTCATTGTTATTTCCTTTCGGTTTCAATATGAAAATTTATATTTGATTCCTAGTTTACTGAGAGATGCTATGAAACATAATTATATGATAATATGGATTGTTGGAATTATTCTTTCTAATTATAAACTTTACTTATTTCTTTCAAGATTTTACTGGATTATGTCGTTGTTGATTGGATTTTTCAGCTCTAGAAATTGACCATTATATATTTTTTATTTTCAAGAATCCCAATAAAACCCTCGGGTTCATATTTTTGATTTAAAGTAATTTTCATAATTAACACATTGAATTCCTGGATTTTTTTAATTTCACTGGAATATGTCGTTTCTAATGAAAAAACCTCCTGGTTTCTCAGCAATGTTTCATAGTTATCTGAATCAATCATCGGAGCTCTTTAGTTTTCATACAATCGAGTTGATTCGTGCTCGTCACGGAGTATTCATATTACATTCAGAAGTTCAATATACTGCTTGATATCTGCTTTGATTCTAATAAAACTCAAGTATTGAGAAATCTTTGATATAAAAATAAAAAATTTGAAAACGAAAAACAAGTGTTTTACAAGCTTTTATTTAGTATCACCTGTCTCGCTGTCTGTCTGTGTCTGTCTGTGTCTGTCTTTGTGTCTGTCTGTGTCTGTCTGTGTCTTCTGTCTGGTTGTCTGTCTGTGTCTGTCTGTCTCTGTCTGTCTCTGTCTGTCTCTGTCTGTCTCTGTCTGTCTGTGTATGTCTGTGTGTGTCTGTCTGTGTCTTTCTGTGTATGTCTGTGTCTGTAATCAAATCTTGCAAGTTAAATTTGACCCACTTCTAATCGTCCGATTGATTTGAAATTTGGCAGGTGTGCATAATTCCGATGACAATGCATTATGGAATTTTTGTTCGAAAAAAACAAAACAAAATGGCGGCTACAATATGGTGGACAATTTTTGTGATTATGGTCCGATTCTATTCAAAATTGGTATCTAGGGGTTTTCGGGGTCAAAATTAAAAAATGAATCATTTATAAATTACTAAACTAGTTATATAACATCGTAAATACTAAAAAATAAAAAATAAATAAACAAAAACAATTAAAAACAAGCTTTTATTAGTCGTCAACAAAAAACAGAACTAAAAGAATTAAAATAAAAACAAAAACAAAATTAAAGGCAAGCTTTTATTGCACTAAAAAGGGAAAAATTATTTCTTTCGTTGTTTGATCTAGGTTATTCTGTGAGTTACAGATTCAAAAGCTTGCCGCGGATACAAAATATATAGGTAATCTTGTGCGGCAAGATTTTGAATCTGTTACTCACAGAATAGATCAAACAATGAAAGAAATTATTTTTTCCTTTTTAGTGCATTTGTATAAATAAAAGCTTGACTAAGTTTTTTTTTCATAATTTTTATTTTTTTGATATGAATATGATTACCACTTTTAATATCAAAATTTATTTGAAATTCTTCCAGCGGCTCAACAAAAGGATGAAATAGTACCCCAGTACCACCAATGGGGCAATGAAAAATTACTTTTTCAAATGGAGTACTGAATGTAATAACGAAAACATCAAATTGAATTAAATTAAATATGTGGTAGTTATGGTAGAAAATAAAATATTTTTGGAAAAAATCCATGAGAAGGGTCCCATAGCTTTATGTGGAATAATGTCAACTTCCAGTTTGGACTCGCAATAAGGAATTCAAAAATACGTGCTGCTAAAAAGTTTCCGATTATTCGTATGTACCATTTTTAATCAATTAAATGAAAAATCTTAAACATTTTTCCGAATCTGGGGTTCGTGAATATCAAAATTCTATTTACATTCCAGAAAAACCCAACACAGTAATGTAGTCTGACAACCAAATAAATCCATCACAGTTCACTGTTGAAATTAAGCACGGCAATGTATCCGTTTTCTTCACGATGAATCAAACTGTACTGTACTCCAAATGATGGAATAAAGCTTCAAACAATACATGTTTCCGGAATTTTCATTGAAATTATGTGCAATAGTTTCGTACATTCACTGCTTCATTAAACAAAAACAACAAATTATTTAAATTGACCCAGTGGAGTATAAAGTAGATACTGGTGTAAATTTTATGTCACTTACCGGAAAAGAGGCCAAGGTCATTGGGAATGAACTAAAGGTGAATGTATTTAACGAATTTCTAGAACAGAACAATGTTTTCAGATTGATTCATTAAATCAACAACTATTGGTAATCAGGAAAAAACGGAGTGAGCAAAACGTGTTTTTCATGATGCAAAAAAATATCATAATAATTATAATATTATTAAGCAGTTTCACCAAAACTATTCCATCTTATGAACCTTTCAGGATGTCCACCATTGATTGCCAGCACTAACTATTTCCAAAAACTCCAAATTAATTTTTCTCAGAACATTTTCTTTCAGTTGCATTCTTCCCATGCAATTCTGAGCTCTTTTCCGTAACTCTTCCTCCATTAACTTTTTGTTTCAATTCCTTCTAAGCATATAAATCCATGTTGAAGTTATTTTTTGTAATATCTAACAGAAAACAACTAGTGTCCCTGCTAAGCCACGCTGGACATTCAACACCATCTGATAGATGTTGAAGAAGTACCCTAACTCAAAAGAAAAAAATCTCAAAGGGAAAATTTGCATTTTCATTCGGATAGTTATTTGATTTTCTATTCCAGTCTTGATAGAGATTTTTCCGTGACAAAAATACTACCAAGAAACCGACTGTGCCATCATACGGAAGACGCTCTGTAGTTATATCCTGTTATGTTTCCTACTCCCAACTGTCATTGCTTAATTTGTTATAAACATTTAAAAGATTTTTGGAACGTAGTTCCTTATCGCGCGTTGCGAAAGAGGGCTAGACGGAATAAATTAAGACCAAAAGTTGTAACGAGACTTTCGCTATGGTTGCGGCGTGCGCGTGTTTCTCTGTCTGTCTCTCTCTCTCTCATAGAAAGCAAGCCAGTTATTTTCGTTTCGTCTTTCTATTTCACATTGAACAGTGTGGTGTCGCGACGATTATTTTTGTTGAGTGTATACAGGTTTTTTGTACATAATAAATAATAAAAAATAATAACAATAATGAATCCTGACAGTGTTTCTGCACAAGTTCCGGATATTGCTGATGGAGTTAGGTAAGTAGAGATTTTATACAGACAATAATCAATGCGTATGTATTTAGCAAGCCGTGCGTGTTCTAACCTATACGCTGTTGTGTTTACGATATATATATATATATATATATATATATATATATATATATATATATATACACACTCTGTTGTGTTTACAAAGTCCCGCGCATCTATGACGTGTACGAAAGAATAGACAGACAGAGTGCATATATATATATATATATATATATATAAAATATTATCATAACTTAAAAAAAATGAAATTTTATTACAATTCCTTCACTAATTAATCGAAAGGAACTTCGTTCCATCCGGGTGTCCCATGAACCTCTCAAGTTTTTTTATTGTTTTTGACTTTTACCTTGAAAACTAATGAAGCAATCTCGATACTCTCAATGGACGAATTGTAAAGAATCAAAATCCAAAGGAAATGAGCTCTAACACAACTTCATCGTATTATTAGTAACGGATAAAAACAAAAAAAAACAGAAAAAATCTGCATTTTTTTTTTAATTTACAACATCGCCATTTTTCAAGTTTTGAAGCAGGCTCTCCACGACATAGTAGCGATTGATATAAACTTAATGTGTGAAAAACTCTGGCACTGTTGGATTATTAGTTTTGTCATAAATGCAATTTCATTTTTTTAATGCACTTTATTGCAGCAGACCTGAATGCGTTCAAGGTGGTCCGATTTCAATAGTTCTTAAATATTTTGAGAGTTGAAATATAGTACTACAAAATGACTATTCTCATTTTGTGTTAAAATGCTGAGAAATAGGTGAGATATACTTGCAAACATGACCAAAAACCGGCGAGTGCATGAAAGCGGCTCAGAAGTGGGGGTAGAGCAGCAGATTGATATCGGGTGGGCGCAGCGCGCTTGTATTAATATACATACGCTCTCCGCGACTGCTGCTTTACCCCCACTAGTCAGCCGTTTTCACGCACTCGCCCATTTTCGGTCATGCTTGCAAGTATTTTTCACCTGTTTTGCAGCATTTTAACGCGATACGTTTTGTAGTACTATACTTCTCCTCTCGAAATCTTTTTGAAAACTTGGAATCGGACCACCTATGATGCATCCAGGTCTGCTGCAATAAATTGTATTGAAAAATTCAGATTGCAATTATGCCAAAACTAATAATGCGACAGTGCCTGAGTTTTCCACACATATACATATTAATCACTACTATGTCGTGGAAAGCCTGCGCTACAACTTAAAAAGGGGCGGAGTTATGAATTTTTTAAGGAAAAGCTTATTTTTTTCCGGTTTTTCTCCGTTACTAATCATCCAATCGAGTCGCTTCAGGGCTAAGTTTTTTTGCATTTCAATTCTCTACAATTCGTCCATTCAGGGTATCGAGATTGTTTCATTGGTTTTCAAGTTACAAGTCAAAAACGATAAAAACATTGCTTTTAAATGTTTATAACAACTTAAGCAATGACAGTTGGGAGAAGGAAACATAACAAGATATAACTACGAACCGTCTTTCGTATGATGGCACAGTCGGTTTCCTGGTAGTATTTTTGTCACAGAATCAATAGAGCAGAAAATCTCTGTTGATTGGCCTATAATTAAAATCTCATATAGATGAATGAGGCAAAGAAAAGTGTTTTCCAAAATGGAGTACTCACAAATCATTTGTAACATTGATTTTATAAACATCCTGTTCATAATTTCGAACAAATCATTGTATAGTTTAACCATTTTCAATTGCAAGCTGTTTCTATGAGGAGCAAATCAAAAACTCACTTCGCTTACACGAGCGTATATGCGAAGTAACGGAAAGAAAAATAATGTGTACCACTCGTAAACATTCTCCGTCGCCGAACGGAAGATCACAAAAGCCGACAGTTAACGTGGGTTTGAGTGACAGCTGTCTAGTTCTACAGCATATTCGCCTGAGCCAATCAAAATGGACCGCAAGCCAATGATAATGCTTATAGGTGTGTCGATACGTTGAGAGGTCAAGAGGCTAATAAATCACGAGTTATATTTGTGTTTCAAGGGGTCTGAATAAATAAAAGCCAGTAGCGTCTCTGGTCTGGGATCGAAAAAGGTTTTAAAATATTCTATAGTTGTGTTATGTTTTGTTGGAAAATAATTCCATTCCACCCCACTTCGAGATTCCATGGACTTTTTCCATTAATTGATTTGGGGATTGGCACACTCATGCATAAACTATCTTAGTTTATGTCTTCCACATATTTCAATGAATCATTGCTAAAAATCGATATAAATTTTTTTTCGTGCTCCTTCGATTTCGAGGAATCCCAAGAGCTCATCGGCTACAACTCCAAATCATATGTTTATTTTGAAAGAATATTGAGAATGAAACTCTTACCATGTGTGTACTATGTGTATTGTCTTCGGCCTAAACATGTGCATTTTGAAGATTTTTGTTAAATGTTGTTTCGTCCATCAATGTTCTTGTTGGTTAATCTGGCATCATTTTCATGTTTTTCAATTACCCAAATGCAAACCCTAATCGAATTTTATTTTTACCAGTTTGAAGATCTTGGACTCTCACGAAATGAAATAGATGGAGTTGTTTGTTCGTTACATGCCCTGTGTCTATTCGTTATCCATATCGGAAAACATTAAATTTTGTTTTTTTGTGTTTCCCAAAATTCAAGCTTATCTTGTTATGTAATGATAATATAACAAATTATTATGTTATTATTTCCACCCCACACTTTGGGTGTCAATTTGTTATATTATGATGAATTGAATAATAATAGTTGTTGTTGAATAAAAATAAGATTGCTAATAGTTTTTGCTATTCTTTGTGAGCCAAATTGATATGATATAGGTAGATATTTTCGCCCTGTATATGTATTGTATGCTGTAATAATAATTGCTAGCGAACGTCACTGTTCTCTCGTCACGCTGCTGCCAATTGTTATCACCTTTCTCACCACGGCTAAGCAACAGTTGGTACGCCTCTTACCTCAGATAGCCGGTTCAGGCAATAGAGCCACTAGCCACTGCTGTCTAATTTCAGTTTATTCAATGGTCATTGTTATGATTGTTGATCATTGTAAGAAAACAAACAACAAAGTATCAAAAAGCAATTATTTCCTTTATTCAGGAAGACTTAATTTTACCTGACCTACGAGAAATAACTTATACTAATGTGAATCTACAAATATTCACGGATAATCATTAAAATAAATCATGGATAGATAGACAGAACCTCACTTTTTCCTTGAGAGTGAATTTTTCTTTTATGGTTCAAAATAAAGTGATATAAAGTTCTTCAGATGTGAGATACGTTATTTGTGATATTGTTCATGGACCGGATGTGCACTATTAAAGTTTTTATACCTGCTGGAGATGTCAGTGTTCAAGATATGCCCTGAAACTGGATCCTTTCTCACTCCAAGCTCTATCAGGAACTCCAATACCATAAATCAGGAACCATACATATGCATAAATCAGCTTTGGACTTTTGGATATGTTGTATAATTAAGGTAATATTGGTTTTTCTCTTCTAATGTTGGAATTATTTCATTTTTCTTTCTCCCAAAATGTTGGGTGGCGTAAATTTATTTTCGATCTCTCTTGGCTTTGTTTTTCTGCTCCCTTGGATACCAATTTTCCCTCTTCTTTTTCATTTGAATGTTTGAATTCGCGCACCAAATTGTCACATTTCACTGTTTGGGTTCATCTTATATAATTTATATATACAACTATTTTCCCATTCTCATTACTATGTACAAATTTCAATAATAATTGCTTATGACATCACCCCGTTGTTATTCTCTCACAATTTCCAATTTTCCCCATTCCCTGATTGGCTATTCTCATCAAAATTTTTTCAATTACGACTTTTTCTCATAAATTTCTGTTCTCCATTTTCTACTTTTATTACTAGACTTTTTGTTGTCTTTTTACCAATTATGGGTTATAATCATTGTGACAGTGTATGAAATTGATTGTGTTATAGTATTTTGACATTTTTATCTATCCATATTATACATAGGCTTATAAATAAATAGAACTTCCAAAATTATGTCAAAACAATCTCTTGAAACTAATAACTATTTAGTAATTATTCTTTTTTGTGGGTTTTTTCCTATTAAAACTTATAACTGCCATAACATAACAATATATATATATATAATATTATAATATTATAAATAAATAGAACTTCCAAAATTATGTCAAAACAATCTCTTGAAACTAATAACTATTTAGTAATTATTCTTTTTTGTGGGTTTTTTTTCCTATTAAAACTTATAACTGCCATAACATAACAATATATATATATATATATATATATATATATATATATGGGACAACGAAATTGTTCAACAAAGTGGAGGCCAACCACATTTTTCAACCGAATGGAATGAAATTGTGCACAAACATATTTTCTATCAGTTCCTCGGATAAGTTCGAGGATGGGCCAAATTGGTTCAGTGGTTTCGAAATGGCGGCTGTTGTAAGATTAAAAAATATCATTCTTAAATTTTCATAGCAATATTAGCAAATAATAGGTCTTTTGCTATAGCTTTATGAGCTGAACAACTTTCATTCCTTTTTTATTTGTTCTCTAGGATGTGAACACAAATAAAAAATCAAGAATTGCGGTAAATTACCATTTATAATAATTAATAATTTTTATTCAGCCTGTATGCTCCTTTCATTTGAAGTTTATTCACACGTGTCAGTCAGATACTATTTGAGTTTTCCTTCCGTCGACAAATAGAACATCATGTTTTTTGACATTTCTGGATTTTAAAGTTAAATATTGGATATTATATATATATAAATATATATATATATATATATATATATATATATATATATATATTATAAGTGATATGAGGATTGAAACCCAAGTAAGTACTGTCTATATCATTGTGTGCAGGTTATACTTCTTTCTTTTGATTTGAGTCAGATTACATAGAAAAATTAGGAAGAATTTAGAGAGATTTGGATCCTTCACCAAATTTTGATTGAGAAGTTCTAGGTTTATACAAAAATATAATTTCTGTTTATTTTATTTGAGCCATATTACATACAAATATTCAAAGCGTTCAGATAGATTTGAACTCTTCTCCAATATTTGATTGTAGGGTTTGAGATTTATAGAAAAATAGAAATGCTGTTTATATTTCCATTGCAGTGAATAAGTGTCCTATTTTTTCTGACACATGATTCGTTAGCTTACTTGATGGCTTTTTCAGATATTACAACTGAATTATAAAATCTACCTTTCCGACTGGCTGCGTCATCGGGATTTTTTATTCACAAGAATCCCAATAAAACCCTCTGGTTCATAAATTTGATTCAAAGTAATTTTCCTAATTATAACACATTGAACTTATTACGTACTGATTCAAATATCACTTTAATGATAGATACCAACTGTAATAATGAAAATACCAACTGAAATAATGAAAGGCATTTTGGTCGTAAAAATAATTTATTTAGCTATTATAGTACAAACATTATATTTGTGAAAGTTCTATATTGCACTGGATTTTAATTTTTTTTAAAAATTTCTTACATTGTCAATTGCATATTTTCTTTATCACTAAGTGCATTATCTGCGTTCGAAATATGGCTCGTACACACTTCAAATATTCCTTTCCGAAAGAATTCGCCAAACACTACCCGTAACTTGATCCCACTGGCGAGTCCAACTTCCTTTGTTTGGCTCTTCAATTTTGAAACCAAACCTTAACCTGTTTTTCACTGAGTCCCAGTTTCTCAGCAAACCTTATCTTGTCATTTCCTGTTATATATTTTGATAGAAGAAATCTTTCTTCTAGCTTCAATATCTGTTCAGCAGTGTACATGTCCGAAAACGATGGCCCTTGTTTTCTCTAGCAACTTTGGTGACATGTTTTTGGCATTCTTCGAAAAATTGTTCTTGGTGGGGATTACATCTCTGTTCTATATTTCCTCCAGTTTCTGGCTTCGAAGCAATTCCATAAAAGCAATCGTTTCCAAGATTTTCAAATTGATTTCCTGAATCCGGGTGAATTGTATTACGGAATGGCTGGGCGTTAGTCCAATATTGTGCAAATGGATATATGTTTTGGTTATCCCATGAAGAACAATCTTCTGGAGACCATTCACCATATCCCTCGTTAACGCCATCTTCAACGTATTCTACCTTCTCCATTTTGAAAGGGCTTTCTATATTATTCTCCTTCTGTGGATGGATGAATTCACTTTTGACTTCAACGGAAGTCCTAAGAGAGCAAATTTGTGCTGTCTGTTCATCAAATGTTATTGAGTGACTGAGTTGATAGTATTCATAGCGGTTACAGCAACCCCTTCAAATTGCAATATTTAAAAGGTTATTAGAATTTGTTTAAGACTACCTGATTTTATTGGTACTTATTATAATCTCCTAATATAATTAAATCATAATTGTTTGGAATATTCAGGATATGACCTTTCGATATTTTGTATTTGCAAGAATCTCAATAAAACCCAATAAATTTTATTCAAAGTAATTTTCATAATTATATCACAATGAACTCATTACATTTCTGGCTTTTTTAATTTCACTGGAATATGTTCTTTCTAATGAACTGTTAATGATCCATAATGTCTGAATGAGTTTGGTGACAATTGTTTTTATTGGGTCGGATGGGATTATGCTCGATATCAATTTGAAAAAATCCTACTCGTTTCTCACCAACGTTTCGAACTCACCTGAATGAATCCTCGGAGCTCTATTATAGGTGATTTGTGCTCTTCACGGAGTATTCATATTACATTCAGAAAAGCTTTAATACACTGCCTAATATATCTGTTTTAATATTGATAATACTCAAATATTGAAAACTCGCTGGAATGTATGTTTTTTTAATAAACATTTCAAACATGATTCGACAATTTTATCCAAAATTTAACAATCCCAAAATCGAAGTTTTTTGAAATTTCTCCGCAGCACAACAAATGTATGAATTAATACACCAATGATCAACAGTTCTGTGATTGACTTCGTACGAGTCGGAAGTGTTCTCAGAGCAATTTAATTTCGTATTAAATCGAAGCATTGTGTTTGTGTACCCCAGTGCACTAAAAATATACTGATTATACTCTAGTATTGTGAATACATAGTGATGTTAGGTGTGAACGGGGGTAAACCCCCCGATCCTCACCCTACTGAAACACCCCCAGGGGAATCATCAGATATGGATATATCATCTCCGATAGGTAACAATAGTGTCTATAACAACAAAAGAGCCGTGAGTATTGTAGAGCAAGTAAATAAGAAAATCATTGCGGAGCGTCTGCAAGAAACCCAACAAAAAACAGTAATGAAAACATTCCAAAACAAACAGTCGATAGATATTGTTGTACAGATACGGGACCCTTTCAAGTGTACGTAGAAAATAATAGCCAGGAGTTTCAAGGGAGACTTAATGCTATTAAAGTGGGTGATATAGTACTTACATCTTTCCCTGAATTAGATAATAAAATTTGTAGTTTGGACACAGTTGGAAGAAACAGAATTAGAATAAAGTTGAAAGATTATAAATCAGCAAATTATTTATTAGGACGAAAAAATACAGAATTTTTAAAAAAACATAATTTAGAGTTATACATTCCTAGATTTATTGTTGTTCGTCAATTGGTATGATTGTAATTTTGAGGTAGAAAATGTCAAAAGAATTAACAAAAAAGTCACAAATGATGGTAAAACAGAATATGTGGCTACAAGATTATGCATTGTAACTTTCAGAAGTCAAAGCCTCCCAAAATATATTTCAATCAACAGGGTGAGAATTGAGGTTGAAACATACATCCAGAAAGTATTGCTTTGTTATAACTGTTTTCGATAGGGACACTTGGGAAAACAATGTAAAAGTAATACCTCGCTGCGTCAAATGTGGCGAACAACATAACTCCTCAGACTGTCAGAATGCCTCAGAGTTTAAATGTTTCAATTGTAATGGATCACATTTATCATCGAACATGAAAGTATGCCCAGAATTTAAAAGACAAAAACAAATCAAGGAGGCAATGTCAACTCTCAATATAAATTACTATGATGCATGTCAAAAAATTCCGAAAGTTTCATACGCCAATATAGTATCCCAAACAAATAATGAATAGGTGACCCTCATATCCAGAACTCCCGAACAACAATCCTCCCCCCAAAAAACCTTCCCAGCCAATGAGATTTACACAATATACGAACAGAATCAGATAATAGCTCACAGTTACACATTCCTCAAAAACGTACAAGGACATCTAGCCCAGACCCTATACAGGGCGCACATAAAAATATCATATACCCTTTCTCACTACCTAACGAAGAGGGGGGTATTTTGGAAAAGAGTGCGTATACGCAAAATTTATGCAATAGCAACTCAGATAATAGCCAATATTCAAATCTCACTAACATTATCCTAGAAGTAGTTATATCTGTAATAAATACAATGAAAAACTCGAATAATTTTGAGATTCAAAAATTAGACCTTGAAAATATAATTAGTAAGCAGTTAAATGTAAATGAGTCGTCAAATTCGCAAACCTGGGGGAGAATCTGAAATTTTGTCAGTGGAACTGCCGTTCTGCTAATTCAAACAAAGGCAGCTTAGAATATCTTCTCTCACAAAATAAAATATATCTTGCTTTCCTTTCAGAAACGTGGTTTAAACCACACGTTTACTACAAATTCGCAGGCTATAATTGTATACGGAATGATAGAGATGATGGTAAAGGCGGTGTTGCCATATTGATCAAAACACAAATGAAATACAGAGAAATAAATTTTAGAAATTCAGAGAATATTGCAGCCGTCGGTATATCAGCAGAAATCCTTCCAAACAAAAAAACTATTTATCTAGTATCATTATATGTAAAACCCCAGACCCGTATAAATCCCCGTGAATGGAGTGAATTTTTTGACGATATTCCTAAACCATGTCTTATAGCAGGGGATTTCAATGCTCATCATGTTGCTTGGGGTAACGAATTTGACGACACATATGGAAAACATCTTCTTGAAGCAATTGAAAAATGTAACTTGGTATTTATCAATAACGGATCTAGAACTCTCGCCACAAGTCAAAGGCACATTGCGATTGATATCACTTTATGCTCATCTGATATAAGTCATTAATTTTCCTGGTCAACACTTGACGACCCCCATGGGTCCGATCTTCTCCCTATCATTATAGAAACCAATTGTATGTACCCGACAGGTGAAACAAAAACTCATAAGATATGGAATTCAAAAAAAGCCAACTGGTCACAATACCAAACCACTCTCGGAACCAAGGACCCACCGGTGTATTATCATCAACTAATAGATGCTATCAATGAAGCTGCGACGATCTCAATCCCGAAGAATTCAACAGTAAGACATTCTCAACACATTCCTAAACCATGGTGGAACTCAGAATGCGACTCAGCAGTAAATAATAGAAAAGAGGCATATATCAGATTCAAACTTAATCCAAATCAAGAGAATCTTCTAGAATATAAAAAACAAGATGCCACTGCAAAAAAAACCTTCAAACAATCCCAGAGGCAGAGTTGGCGAATGTACTGTGAAAGTCTTAACAGAACAACACCAATGAAAGACGTTTGGCAGAAAGTTAATAGATTTAAGAATAGACGAATGGGCAATACAACACGGATGGATCCAGAGGCAAAATGGGTAGAAAAATTCCATCATAAAATTGCACCAAATACGGCAAATACAGCTCCCATTTCACAACTAACGGAAACTGCCATGGGAAATCATAGTCTATCAAAGAACTTTGAAATGTGGGAACTCAACAGGGCCCTCAAACAGACAAGTAATACTGCCCCAGGCAAGGATAACATTACATATTCCATGTTATATCACCTACCAGAAGGCATCAAAAGAAGTTTGCTCAACATATTCAATAGAATATGGAATAATGAAATAGCAATTCCAACAGAGTGGAAAGATTATTTAGTGATACCCATTCACAAACATGGAAAACCGAAAGAAGAAGAGAACTCATACCGTCCGATCTCGCTTGCATCTTGTATCCTGAAAACTTTCGAGAGAATGCTGAAAAATAGACTGGAACATTGGTTAGAACATCACACAAAGCTCCCCGCTTCACAATATGGGTTCAGAAGGAGTAGGTCTACACAGGATGCAGTGGCGCAAATAGTTACTGACGTACAGCTGGGCTTTACTAGAAATGAAACTACCATGGCAGTTTTCTTAGATATACAAGCAGCCTATGATAATATTAAATTGGACATTATGTTCGATAAAATAATAAAACTGGGAATTCCTTCAAGGATATGTACTGCGATAATCTCACTATATTCAGAAAGAAGAATATATTTGAAAATAAATGAGTCCATAAGCGATCCACGCGAGACATCTTCAGGTTTACCACAGGGGAGTATTCTGAGCTCCCTTCTCCTCATTGTATATACCTCAGAGTTAGAAACATGTCTGGATATAAATTCACATATTATACAGTATGCAGATGACATTTGTATATACGCCCAAAACTCCTCCTTCGAAAACACTCTCGAAAACCTAAATACTCAGATGGAAAACACCAAACAATGGTTGGATAGAAACGGACTGACAATTTCGGAAAACAAATCAGAAATATGCGTATTCACCAGGAAGAGGACGGTATATCCAGAACATGTACAAATCGGACCCTGGGATCTTTCAATACAACATTCAGTCAGGTACCTAGGTATCATTCTTGATAGAAAACTATCATGGCAGGAACATGTAAATCAAATCCGACGAAAATGCGAAAATGCCCTGAATATTCTCAGAACCTTCTGTAGAACTAAGTGGGGAGCAGACCCAAATATCGCCCTTATATTTTTCAAATCATTTGTGAGATCAATCATAGATTATGGAAGTACTCTATATGGAAACGCTTCAGAAGCTCTACTGGAAAAAGTGGAAGTCATTAAAAACAAATGCATAAGAATATGTTTGGGCTATCTTATATCTACACCCATCACAATATTAGAAGCTGAAGCCAGAGAACCTCCATTGGGCTTGAGAAGACAACTTCTGAGTGACAAATTTGTCACAAAAAATCTGGCAAAAAACTCCAACTTATTGAGCAAACTCCATGAACTTACCGTTCTCACACTCACTCATCGATATTGGTACAGTTAATAAATAAACTGAAAAACACTAACTCATGCGGAACGGACCAAATATCAAACAAGTTGATCAAATGTTGCTCCTCTGAATTATGCACTGTACTCACCTTCCTAATCAATCTGTCAACAGAAAAGGGCATTTTCCCAAATAATTTAATTAGCCAGTGTATCTCCTATATATAAAAAAGGAGATAAAATGATCTAAATAACTACAGAGCAACAGTATTCTCTCTAGCATTTCTAAACTATATGAAATGAATTTAAAAGAGCAGTTAAATGCTTATTTTACTGCGATGGAATTATTATCACCATCACACATGGTTTCACAACTAATAAAGGCACTAATACAGCTCTTTGCGATTTTCACAGTCGAATAATAACGGCCTTGGCCCAAAAAAAAAAAGTGTGTGTTTTGGATTGTTTATTGATTTTTCACGTGCTTTGATTGCGTGAATCACAGTCTTTGCTGGAAAAACTCTCGAGATATGGGGTTAGAGGATTGCGCTCAATTTATTGACCTCCCTACCTAAAAAAATAGGAGACAAATAGTAAAATTGGGGAGAATACAAGCTCCGAAAACATATTGCACGGTGCCTCAGGGATCCATTTTGGGGCCTCTATTATATTTAGTTTTTGCTAATGATTTATTGGTGTATCTGAATGGAAATTCTTCCACTCACTGTATATGTTATGCTGATGACACTAATATACTAGTTATTGAGTTATTACAGCTGAAAGCACTTTCAGTAAAGTTATCACTTGGTCTGAGAAAAATAATTTAGAAATGAATAAAACAAAAACCAAAATGCTTCAATTCATGATAAGACGACAACACCATGAGGTGAGTCTGTTTCAGAATACTGAATTATCATTGGATTCCACAACAACAACCAACATGTTAGGAGTTGTCTTCGACAACAATTTACAATGGAAGCACAAGTAGATAATTTGTGCAAAACTCAGAAATTCCTGCTACTCTTTAGGTTTTTTCCAATCACTGCAGTCAAGAGATTCTACTTACGCTTTACTATGCGAATTTCAATTCTCATCTGAGGTATAGCATACTGAACTGGGGCACAAGTTCCTCTGTGGGTCGAGTGTTCATAATACGAAATATGCAATAGGATCATTGCTAAGTTGGGTTTTAGGATTCCTGTAGGGAGCATTCCAGAACTTAAAAATATTAACAGTTGCAGGACTATATATACTTGAGGCGTGCACATGTGTATACCGCAACAAAAATATATTGCTACCAACAGACCACCACATACCCATTTGACACGAAATGCACACTTACTCCTACCCAGTCAACATCGCACTGCACTCTACCAAAGAAGCTTTGAATATCAGGGATGCAAACTGTACAACAAACTTCCCGATGACATTAAAGCTTCAGGAAATGTACATATTTTCAAGGCAAAAGTTAAGAAGCTCTTATTGTCAAAAAACTGCTACACTGTTGAGGAATTTCTGTCGTAACTTGTTTTGTGACGTGAACGTTTTCTTTATAGTTAATTATTGTCATATTTTTATATTTATATTTAATATTATTTCTTATTATTGTTTGTGACGTGTATGTGATGTTCCTATATACATCCAGAGATTTTAGATTGTCTTTTTTCGACTATGGCTTGACTTTATTGACGTGTTTCTATTTTTTATTTTTATTTTCACACTGTTGAGGAATTTCTGTCGTAACTTGTTTTGTAACGTGAACGTTTTCTTTATATACACCTAGAGTTATATAGTTATTGTCATATTTTTATATATATATTTTAAAATATTTATTATTATTGTTTGTGACGTGTATGTGATGTTCCTTTTACGTCCGGAGGTTTTAGATTGTCTCTTTTCGACCATTTCTTGATTTTATTGACGTTTTTCTATTTTTTATTTGTATTTTCACACTGTTGATGTACAAATTAATTTGTGAAAATAAAGAAATTATTATTATTATTATTATTATTATTATTATTATTATTATTATTGGCACCAGAAAAAGATGTCTCTATTAGTAGAAAGTTTCACCAGATCATCGAAGTACGAAGAAATAATCCACAGGACAAATTACCTACCATACTTCAATGAACAGTACGGATTAATATCCTATGAAATGAGTGTTCACTACATAGACGAAAGTATAACACATTTCAATGAAGAGTTTGTTGAACATATCAATGAAAGATGGCCTAACGCAGATTTTATATATACAGATGGATCAAAAACATCCGAAAATACAGGTTTCGCATTCTACCACTCTAACAGCACCTATTTCCATACCTACAAATTACCGAAGGAGGCATCAATTTATACTGCAGAAATGACAGCTATATTAATAGCTATGCAATATATAATCACACAACATACCCACCAGTCTATTATTTTCACAGACAGTAAGAGCTCGGTAGACAATCTTCGTAACATCCAAAGACCACAAGCAGTTTCCCGTATTGGAAATTGAGATTGCCAAAATTCATAAAGAAATAATTTCACAAAATAGAAAAGTTGATATAGCTTGGGTGAAAGGTCACTCCGGCATTAAAGGAAATGAGATAGTTGATCAATTGGCAAAACAAGCAACTTGAACAGAGTCTATAGACAAGAAAGAACATGGCAGAATAAGTTTACCAACTCTGAAACAGGCAAAACTTCAAGTGTCTGTTTCCCAATATTACTGGAAATACATGGTTCAAACAGGAAAATGACAGGAATTTCATTAATACATTGAATAGGGTACGGTCTAACCATGTCCTGTGCCCAGCATACAAATTCAAAATTGGCCTAGCCGAAAACCCAAATTGTACTTGTGGATGGTATGGTGATCTTAACCATATAATTTTGGAGTGTCCACTCCAGTCTATAAGTATTAATAAACTGTACTCTGAATTAAACTCCCTCAAAATATCCCTTCCAATTAACCTGGATTATTTATTGTCACTCGATAATAGGAAAACATATAAAATTATATATAAATCATATAACAAGATGTAAAATGGAACTGTAATCTATAATCTTATGAATACTAACGCAAATATTGTAACCGATAATCGGATGTGAAACACAAATTGTATAAAACATTGCAGAGAAGCAGAGAAAAAATATTTATTTATAACTAAAAAAAAAAAAAAAAAAAAATTGAATGGGGCAAAAAAAAAAGAACCAATCACCTGCATAAATAAGCTAATGTCTGAGTTCTATTCAAAAGGTAAAAATGTCTGGCTAATTGGTATACCCAAAGCCAAAATTTATTCACACACACACACCAATGATCAATGAAAAATAGTTTTTTTCAAATAGAGCACTGAGTATAACAATGAAAACATCAAACTGAATTTAAATTGAAAATCCTGAAAATGTGGTAGTCTGCGCATATGCCATTGTGGAAATTGAAATAGGCGATTTCGTTTTCAAAATAAAGAACTCAATATTTGAACACATTTTCCCAAACTTCATTGAAAGATATTAGAAACTGTGGAAGTTATGGAAAAAAACTACCTCATCACCCTTGAAGAACCTATAATTAACATTCTATTGACAAAAAGCCATTTATTTTTCGAAAGGAATCTCTATTTCCACTTTTCCCAACTATTATGTTACATAATACACAATAACATAAAAAAGGAAATATTTGTCAAAAATAATACACTGACTTCTACAACATACGAAGAATACTTTTTTGGCAACCGTCATCAGAGTACCCATTTCCCGAAGCTTTTTCTTTGAGAAAATACTTTCTGGCATAGTCCGGGAAGTAAGTATTTCCGGGGCTATTTCGGGAAAAATTACATCGTTGTTGTCATTGCACTCAATAACTTAATAATATAATGAAAATCTAAGTAGGTATGCTTTAGAAGAATGCAGTTAATCATTATCATAGCAATAACGACTTATAAGCAGGGAAAACGAGTTTAAAAACACAACACAAGTATTATTTCCTGAAAAATTTTAAGAACAAAAACGTTTATAATTTCTTATAAATATATAAAACCATTTTACATTGTAGTTGCCTGAGGATGACTTTATAAAAGTCGAAACGTTGGCAAAGAATCAATATTGATTATTGGACCTTCCTCCAACAAAATTTACAATTAAACATTATTACCATTTTCTAGTGCACTATGGCACACCTAGGAAAAATGTTTTGAGTAGCAACCAGTGATGCCGTACTTCATGCACATTCAGTACAGAAACTCCAAAGATATCACATTTTCCGTTGATATATTATGTGAAGCCTGGTTTTTGGAAATTTTGGAGAAACGAAGTGATAGGGAAAGTAGAAATCTAAATTAGGAACTTAAAAAAACTCTAGTCATAAAAATAATAGTTTAAGAAAACTAAAAAATAAGATTTTATAGAAAACCAAACTAAAAAAATAGAAAATAAGAAAAACAATTATTTTATTTAAAAAAAGCGTGGGGTGCATGGTATCAATTACCTGTGATCTGAGACATTTCTTACTTTACTGCCCTAGGTGTGTAATGTACTATATAATTATTGGTACCATGCACCCCACGCTTTTTTTTAAATAAAATACATTTTTTTTTCTATTTTATTATTTTGGTTTTCTATAAAAGCGTGTTTTTTAGTTTTTTTGAACTATTATTTATTTTTAACTTTTTACTCCTTATTGCTATATAAGCGTGTTTTTTAAAACTATAATTTTATTTTTAACATTTTAGTCCATATTGCGTGTAACGTGTAAAAATATCCGACCCCAAAAACCCCCACATACTAATTTTGAATAGAATCGGACCATAATCACAAAACTCGTCCGCCATTTTGGAGCCGCCATTTAATTTTGACAGAAGAATCATGATCTCCGACCAGGAAAACCCCCAATACCAATTTTGAAGATTGGACCATAATCACAAAACTCGTCCGCCATTTTGGAAACCGCCATCTTGAATTTTCAATTTGAAGAATCTTTCCGACCACAAACCTAGACCAATTCGACAGGAAACCCGATACCATTACTTGACAACACACTGTCCGCCATTTTGAAGCCGCATCGATTTCAATTGACAAGAATCAACCTCGACCGAACCCTACCATTTTGAAGCGAATTGGACCATAATCACAAAACTCGTCCGCCATTTTGGAGCCGCCATCTTGAATTTTTCAATTTTGAAAAAAGAATCATGATTTCCGACCACGAAAACCCTCAGATACCAATTTTGAAGCAAATTGGACCATAATCACAAAACTCGTCCGCCATTTTGGAGCCGCCATCTGGAATTTTTCAATTTTGACAAACGGGGCTTGTGGCTCAGTGGAACGAGCGTCGGTCTTGTGTCAACTGTTTCCACCTGGCGCGGGTTCGATTCCCGCAGCTGGTGAAAAATTTTTTCAAGGTCCCAAGAGTGGTTTCGGATCCCACTATAAAAGGTAAGGTCCCCGTGATCTTAACTCGTACAAGTTTTCATTAACTTCTGAGGGTTGGTCAAACAACTAAGAAATCGGTTAAAAACAATTTTACAATTAATTTAGTCATAATCTCCGACCACCAAAACCCTCAGATACCAATTTTGAAGCGAATCGGACCATAATCACAAAACTCGTACGCCATATTGGAGCCGCCATTTTGTTTTTTTTCCACACAGAAATCTCTTAATGCATTGTCACCGGAAGTATGTACACCTGCCAAATTTCAAATCATTCGGACGTCTGGAAGTGGATAAAAATCAAGTCCAAAGGAGTCTGTTGCAAACAAACATACAAGTGAAGCTAATATAAAAAGCGTGTAAAAACAGAACGTCTTGACAAAATCTCCAACATATTTTTATATGATTTTTCATAATTGTATGCGAAAAATCTGATAACATTAGGGAGTTGTTGGTTGAATAAATTCACATCGTAATAAATTGAATATTTTTGAGTTTTTGTGGTTCTCCACAAGGAAAATAAAATGATTTGACTAGTCGTTCTTAGGATATCGTTATGACATTTAATTCGAGGAACTTGGCGTTTTTTTAAATATTGTGAATTGATGCGACCTCAATTGTTTCAACTATATAAATGCAGATTTTTTTGGCAGTTTTTTTTAAGATGAGCCCCTTGCTGTTGACAAAAAAGGCGATGAATAAAATTTCTAGGTAGATTTTATAGAACTACCACCTATAGCGTGAATATATAAATATTGAAATATTCAGAAACGGAAAGTTACAACATTCAGTCAATTTGAACAAGAGAGGGACAAATAAATGAATTACTTATATGCTACAAATTGAACGCAACTATTAACAAATAGGGGTGCCCAAATGGGACCCTATTGCCACAAGGCAACTGTCCTTTAGAAGGACCAAAATTGAAGTCTTCGTTTGTATATGGATTTTTGTTGGCAATTGTTTGATTGAATCGAATATATTCTAGATATATGAATTGAAAACATGTTTATTTCTCAAATAATCAAAGTAGAACTAAAGTTAATAAAGATAAAATGATTATTAATTTTCGTACTTTGCCAAAATGAATATAGGTATCTATTCACAGTTATTTGAAAAACGACAAATTCAGTCCCCAAATATTAATTTCGACATAACTATTATTATTATTGAAATGTATGGTTGACAAATTCCCTGATTGTATAACCTTCAGCTGAAGTATCTACATTTTCACAAAAGTAAACTTACTGAAAAATAGTTTGTGGGTTCCAATTCAGTTCTCTTCGAAATGTTGAAATGCGATAAGTACCTCCAAAATATATTTCCGCTTTAAAGTTGTGATCAAACAAACCAATTCAATCATAGATTGATTTTTGGTGAGAGCTCTCCAAGGAAAACTCATCCCAACATTTATCAGATTTAAATCTACCCAAAAAGTAAACTTTCAATCAAGAATAAAAATACATCAAAATATATTGATTTCCCACTGCCGTTAATAAGATTTAATATTCGAAAATTGTTTATTTTTTAAATCAGCACGAGGGGCTTCTTTTCCTATCATCATATAACAATCGGTTTAATAATACCCAAAGTTAAAAAGAGAAACATTCTGATTTTCAAACAAATCAACCCAAAGTTAAATCTCTCAATTTTTTCCAACGTTTTATGTGACTTCAAAACGGCGATTCGTGAAAAAAACATTTTCATTTCTCCCAGAATTTCCAATTACTTTATTATTTTTCCAACAGTCATTGAGTAAAAAAAATGATTGAGAGGTGTCAAGGGACACCCGGATGGAACGAAGTTCCTTTCGATTAATTAGTGAAGGATTTTTTTTATTATTAACAAATATAATGTAATATAAACTTAATCAGTAGGCTCAATTTTAGTACATACGCATTGATATTGTAATATTGAATTATAATTTGCTTTTAAATTTTTAAAGTTATGACGCGTACACTTGCTAAACACACAATAATGGAGAGATTATAATGCGTATGACTTGGTTAGCACAATAGTAAAGAGAGGTTATAATGCGTACTTGCTAAAAATACATAAGCATTTATTATTGTCTGTATAAAATCTCTACTTACCTAACTCCATCAGCAATATCCGGAACTTGTGCAGAAACACTGTCAGGATTCATTATTATTATTTTTTATTATTTATTATGTACAAAAAACCTGTATACACTCAACAAAAATAATCGTCGCGACACCACACTGTTCAATACGAAATAGAAAGACGAAACGAAAATAACTGGCTTGCTTTCTATGAGAGAGAGAGAGAGACAGACAGAGAAACACGCGCACGCCGCACGGCTCACAACTACAGCAAAAAGTGTCGTTACAACGTTTGGTCTTAATTTATTCCGTCTAGCCCCCTTTCGCAACGCGCGATAAGGAACTTCGTTCCAAAAGTTTAGAAACATTCTTTTTTCTACTAATAAAGTCGATTACTAGCCCCCTCAAAAAAAATTACTCATTTCAGTAATAAATTGCATACAAGACATAGTAAAGATTGACATCACTTACAATGTAATCAATACACAAACGAGTGTACATTACACATTTTGTTTCAGTCAGCAAAATTCCCCAAACTACATTACGCTCATTATTCTCGAGAGTTTCGGTTAAATTTCGAGGACCATAGTCGTCCTGATGATTGGAAAATCATGAAACAGCTGTAGGCGGATGGTGGCTTTTTGACTTTTGGTGCCATGCTTTCTAGTCCATGGCACTAGGTTGAGTTTTGAGTTTCCCTTCGCAAATTATGGATGTCGCATCTACAATTTTTGTATTTCACATATTTATTGAAACACTTGCAACTATGCCCGTAAACCCAAATAGGGAAAAGTTTTATTTAGAATCTTTGCGTAAGTTGTTTCACGCAGGTAAAAATAATGAGATTGTCCGCATGAAATGACATTTCCAGCAGCCCATTCGTTATTTAATCAGAATTCAGAGACGCAGTCTACATTGTTCGAGAAAAGGCCTATTTTGTTAAGAATTTTATATATTTTTTGTTTATTTTTCTGTGCAGGACTTTCATTGGCTTACAGTATCTTTCGTCAAGACCTCTCAGTATCAAAGTTGAGAAATGACTACCTTTACAAAAAAAACATCACATTGCAAGAGTGCTAACCAAAACCACGAAAAATACGGGGTAAATAGCAATGTAAGTTTCATGAAAATTAGGGTTGGGGAATAGTTCTATGCATTTAAATCATCAGCACTTCATAATAAGAAGAAACCTCAGCTAGGCAGAAGTGGAATAAAAGAGGTAAGGAATAATTCAGAAAGGCACATATACAGTGCGGGCTTCAATAGTTCCCCCCTGTTAACTTTTAAAAGGTTCGACGTAGACCAATGAAAAAAAATGTATCGAATGATATTACCGATACTACTTTTTGAAATAAAATATATTGTGATTGCCCGATAGATGGCGCGGGGGGCACATCAACTTAAAAATGTCAAATAGCATGGGGGGGGTCAGTGGCACATCGTTGAAAAGATAGCTCAATTTTCTTTTGTTGATACGTTTTTCACAATATGCATTTGAAATAAGTATAACAAAATTTCAAATGCATATTGTGAAAAAACAATTGAACGAAATAAAAAAAAATTGGATGATTGAAAAAATGATTTGAATATATTTTCAACGATGTTCCACGACCCCCATGCTATTTGAAATTCTCAAGTTGATGTGCCCCCCCGCGCCATCTATCGAGGAATCGAAGAGCAATATCGGTGATATCATTCGAAATAGTTTTGGTCCCGTTGTTCTATGTCGAAGCGTTCAAAAGTTAACAATGAGGTGCGAAGGAGGGGAAGGGGGGGCTATGAAAAGCCGCACTCGCAATTGTGATTCCGTAGAACAACCATAGTTGAAAAAAAAATTGAATTACCTTTTCAACGTTGTGCAAATCAACCTCTATGCCTTTTGAAATTTTCAAGTTGATGTGCCCCCCAGCGTCCTCTGTCGAGTATTGTAACGTATCTTCTCTCAAAAAGTAGGACCGGTAGTACCATTCAATAAATTTCATATCTCATTGTTTCACATCAAACCGTTCAAAAGTTATTGATGTAACGGTACCATTCAAATCCGCGTTATATTTGACATTTCAAATGAATATTGTGAAAAACCGTCCGAAGAAATTCAAAAAAATTAGGATGGTTGAAAATTAATTATCTTCTCAACGATGTACCACTGGACCCATCATACTACTTTTATCACAATCAGCCAGATTTGGTGTTTGTAGTTTAAGCTGGTAAAAACAAAGAGGCATTGTGAGTGCCTAAAATGACTTCTTGAAGAAGGAGAAAGTCAATATATTTCGGAAACGGTGTGTGACCGCCGCGTAGGAGTTGAAAGAATGTAACAGCTCGTGAAATATAAAAGACCCTATCGGGCAATGACAGTTATAATCTAACCGTTAAAACACATCACACATAATTACCACAGGACATTTTTTTTATTTCTATTGACGCCAAAGCCGCGGTAGATAATTAACGATTCTCCGACAGCCGGGAGGAAACATTAACTATCGCTCTTGCGAAATGCCGAAATCAGAAGTCTTTCAGCGTTCAGCAAGAACAGAGCAAGTTCTGCTTTAGTCTTCATAGTTATGAAGCGAATTGAAGTAAAGTCTAGTTTCAATTAGAGAAGATGCATTCCCATCTTCTGATGCGAAGTAAATGTATACTTCGTATTTTATATCTAAAGTAGCCAATTGATCAAAAGTATGCAGAAAAATAGTGAAATGAAGGGAATTAATATTTTTCAAAGAAGCTAATTAATCATTTTAGGACCAGTGGACGCGTAATAAAACTCGGTAATAACAAAGAATGATCAAGTAACATTTTAAAACGTGGTGTGTTCTCCAGTTGAGGGTGAGAAAATAGAACTGTTCATTTGGCAAGGTATATATGTAAGTGTAATAAGGAAATATTCCATTATTGATATCATAATAGAATCAACTATCGATTTGACAAAAGTAAAATCATTTTCAATTGTCAAGATAACTGAAGAACCGTTATTTTGATTGGCATCCCATATTTGTTTCCCATTCAAGCTTATTTTATATTCAAATTCATTTAGAATTTCTATAAATTTTCTCCAGAAATTATACCAGATGTATCAATTGTTATTTTTATATATTAGAAAATATATATATATATATTATTACAAGTCCTAAGTGTATTATTGTTACCGAACTGTCTGAGATTGGTAATTGTACTGACAAATTAAGTCCCACGCTTCATTACATACTGAGTGAGATAATGTCTCAAGCCGCTCTGGGATATTGTCCAGTTATTGGTCAATAGACTATTAACGCTCAGTATGGTTAAGGCTCATCTATTAAAAAACTAACGAGAAGCCACAACATTTGGTTGCAGGTGTGGTTGGTGTGTTAGTGAATAACACCCTGTATATGGCCAGCCACAACAGATTCGTATTCTGGAGGCAAAAACACGAAATAGAAGTCAAACAGATATTTTCAGGGAGCATGAGCACGACGCCCAAACATTTACCTAATTCCCTGTTTTTCGAAAACTTTCAATTTCTTGGGTTTGAAACCTTCGTTCAGTCTTTTTAGATATGCCATTAATTTGAAATATTTGCTTTTATCGATGTCTTCAATTCTACAATAAGTTTAATCATTGAGTACTTCGACAACAAGATTGACGGGCAAAGATTTCTTGATTAGTGGTGAAAGTATACTATAAATATATCTTCTTTCAGTGATAGTGTATTTTTCTCCTGAAACCACAACTCAAATTCTGCAAATTCTTTCTCGTAACGCCAGCGAGACTTTTCTGGAACTAAGTGGCTACTTATAGAATCTGCAGCCTCTGAGATTTTTGATGGAATGTCACCCAATGAACCTTCTGAATTTTTCATTTTTCATATCAAATTGAAGATTAAATTCGAATATAACTTTAGGGTACCGCAATTCTGCTTTGTTGAAGTTAACAATCGCTACTTATTTACCCGATTCTATGGTAACGAGAGAATGTACTCGAAGAATGAACGTACCATGTATCTTAAGCCGCGTACTGACGAGTCGAGGCGCACGCATATGCATATTCAAATCTGTGTGGACGGTTTTTAGTCTGTAATAGTCTGTCGAGCGAATAGCAGTGGAGAGATTTTTGAACAAAGGTTTCAAAAAGAACAAAATGGAGTAGTCAAACGAAGACTTCTTGCAATTAATTGATTTGTACGAAGAACATCCCGTTTTCACTCCTCAATTGCTTCGATACTCTAAATACATACTCTAATCTAGTGTATTGAACCAGAACAGCTTGCCTGAGTTTATGTCTTTTTTACAATTTTTGGTCCAGTGCTATTAATTAAATATTCGAAACTAAAACTGGCTGAATTATCACTAGGTGAAAAGCCCATTCAGTTGTTCAATTTATTTGATAATTTGTATTGTCTCATAAGAGACTGCTAGTTCAGTGAGTATGCAAAATTTCCAAGAAAAGTTGATGTAAAAAATGCTTATATATATATATCATCGTATACCAATAAAGAGAGAGAAAAACTATGGCAGTGGTATATATATATTATCATCATCAGTATTCGAATTCAAAAGAAAGCATAATATTTCTCAGTATTTTTTTGTAAATTTCAACATTAATTATACCCGTGAATATATCATTTCAGAAGCGGCTGACCTCAGTGATTCGACGGAAAATAAAAAAGCTACTGAAGAAGCCATCTAGGCTTGGCTGAGAAGGGCCAAAGAATGTCATCTTCTAGAATAAAGGAAACACCTGGATGGACGAAGAAAATAGCATTCTATTTTTTCTTTAACTTTATTTTTTTGATTATTCTGCATTTAATATTCTGTTTTTATTTTAGAGTTTACATATACATTTTATTTGTTGATAAGTTTATGAGAATTTTTTTGATACCAGAGTTTATTAATACATTTTTTTTTGTTCAATACTATTATTTCATTTCCCTCCAGATTGCTATTACTATATTTTATCTTCGATGGATATCCCCGAAGGATATCTTTGGAATATCTCTCAAGGAATCTTTCAGATAGCTTTTGAATATCCCTGAAGGATATCTCATGGATATTCCTGAAAGATATCTTATGGATATCTTTGAAAGATATCTTATGGACATCTCTGGAGGATATCTTATGGATATCCTTGAAGGATATTCTATGGATGTACAGGTTGTTCCACTTTGGACATCCATCGGATGTCCATAAGATATATTTTGGATATAATTGGATGTCCATAGTATATCCATAAAATTCATGAAGGATGTCCAATGGATATCCATTGGATGTCCATGTGTTATCTGGGATCAGCCCTAGAAGGGTCCATGTTCATCAGCCCTAGAAGGGTCCATAAAATGGTTGACCTAATTCATTCATCTTCTATTAAATACAACCCAACAATTACATTATTTATTTGAAAATACACTAGAAATAATAGATACTTGTTGAACATATTTTCTAGAGATTCCATTGATCATCTAAGAATCCGCTCAGGAAATTTACCGAATATCACTATTCGAAGATTGCGGTTTGCTGGTGTTCACTGATTGGTTTTTCGGACAATGTATATCCGATCAGCATTTACTCAAATACAAATCGCAAAAATAGTCATAACTACGACTGTGACAACTTTTGAGTTGAAATATCGAATAGTTCTTTTGTGGAGTGTACCACGGAATTGAAGTTGTTGCACGAAAAAAACTCAGTTTGCTCGTTTATAAAATACAATATAAATCATGTTCAACGATTGTACTACGAACAAGTTCCTGCACAGAACAGTTGGCGCGAAAATGAGATGAAATCCTTGACATTTACTACAATTTCATTTACCATTTCGTATCCCTTATAATTTATTGTAGGTTTAGATATAGTGGGTATTGGGGACTATTTCATTATTGCTGACGTTTCGAAATTCTTTTATTTCTTTTTCAAAGCTAGAATAAAACACACAAGGTAATAGGTTATGAAACATGATATGAATAAACTCTACCTCTATGAGTTGTGTCATGGAAATAATAAGTACAGTACAAACATGGATTGTGAAACAATCAAACAATATGGTAGTATTTTATCGTTCTGAAGAGAAAACATTAACAACATACAATAGTTGAAATTACTAATTCAGACCACCTGTTGGGTAAATGACTGATCTAACCTAGGCATATTTTCAAAGTGGTTCATACACCGATGTTCCAAAACTATGGTGACGTCATACTTCTATATCAGGTGGCGCTTCATAATATGATAGTTACATGAATCCTATTCACACTTGACAATTCTACATAGACACTTACATCACAACGGTTAATATTTACAATCAGATATGGGGTAAAAATTATAAGAATCTTATTATGTTTTTATAACATTGTCCCAATTGTTGTACATCAGTCCTAAAGTTAATATGATCTTGATTGTTATTGATGAAGATCATTTCACTGACGTTACGTTTATAGTGGTTGAGTTCATAATCCAGGATCCTCATGTCCTCAAATTTAAAATTATGTTTTGTCGAAAAATTATGTGTCGCTAAGGCAGTTTTATCATTTTTATTGATATGTTTTTCATCGCAATCTCTTTTATGTTGTGTTAGTCTCATTTTTAGGAATTGTTTAGTTTGTTCAATGTATTCTTTCCCATACTCACATGAAATTGAATATACTACATTGGACCCTAAACCAACAGGATTTTTATCTTTCAATTTAGAAAATAGGTTACCTACAGTTTTGGTAGTATAAAAAGCCAGCTTTGAGGTATCATTATTGAACAGTCTACTTATTCGTGGTGATAATCCATTCATAAGGGGGAACCTTACATATTAACATGGCAGTTCATTATGTCGATAGGAATTAGTTTTTTCCCAGTATTTTATCTTAATCCTATTGATTATTTTTGAAGAATTTCGAAACGTCAGTGTCTAATTTTTCCAGTCCCCAATAACCACTATATCTAAACCTACAATTTACTACAATGTTTACATCTGTCTGTCAAAAATCAGATGACTGCTCGATTGTTCTTAAATTCCACCTAGCGATTTTTCCAAAGTGATTTTTTCTCAAATGTCCTTTTTGGGATCACGGAAAGGTAGGAGAGTGGACTGATGTTTCTAGACGATGAATTCACTTGAAAATTGAGGAAATGGAAAATGTCCCCGATGACATTGTTCCATTAAACTTTCCGATACAAACTATCACCAAGCCATTCAATGCCCATTTCTGCCGGACTATGACCTCTCTAACAACCTTCTGACCTAAACAGGATCAGAGAGTTCATTGTGGATATCATAAAATATGTTGATGAAGTTGAGAAATCGATTAATCCTGGTCTGCGACAGTCTAGGCTGCTTCCAGCTATCTTAGAATGACTTATCCGGAAAAGATGAGCCCTACTAACAAAGGTGAAAATAGAAAACAATAATTTGAATCAGCCTCTTTGTTATTTTTCAGTAACACCCCGCATGATATAATTGGAGAAAGACGGCGATCTAAATCAAGCAGTTGGTCGGAAGAACAAGGCCCACTCCCAAGATCGATAAGGATAATGACTATTATTAGTATAATTACACTTTTTGATGAACACATGCATTTCAAAAGTAAGCGTAGACTTTTCATTCTATGAAGATATCTTAATTTTGAATATCACAGTGGGTCCCGTCGCTCTTTAAAAAAAAATATCCACTATATTTGGAATTTTCTATCTCCAAATCAAATGTTTGTACAAAATATATATGATATAAAAAATAGATACTAGATAAATTATAATCACAAGTGGAAAAAAATTATTACGATGGGCAAAGGTAGTTCAGAGAAGTTACAAATTAATTTATACATACACGAGTCATTTTACTATGAAGGTAATTTGAGTTTTGGCTATAAGATAGTCGTGCTGTCTGCCAAAATAGTGAACCAAATTTGCCCAAAAGCTGAGAGTCTATCATTTTTCACAATTTGGATTCTTTCACTCAGATAAGACTCGAACCAATTGAAGCTTCGCCCTCTGAAGCTGTAGAGATGAACCTTACGTAACAGTTAAAAGCTTTAGATATATCACAAAACACTGCAGCGCTCGCTTTCTTCAGACTAGAATATATATTTTTTCAGAAAGCGGATAATTGCATCTCCCTCACTTTTATTTGTTTGAAAGCTAAATTAAGTAATTGTATGTAATTTACAGCAGTTCATAAAAGCATTATCCGCTCCATCATTAGGTTTTGTCATGAGCAAACGTCTTTGTTGCAATTACTAGCACATACATGTTTATTTATTCCGATATCATCACTCATTGAAAGGATTTTCCCGTGTATTGTGTATTCATAATTAACAATCAACTTATATTCCAAAATAAATATGGACAATAATGATAAACAATGTAATACACATACTGATTGTTGATGAGGTAACACATCGAATGCATCACGAATGCAGTGATCACCATGAAAATATATATAACATATGAATGTTTGAATCAAAGGAATCTCGGAATCAATTTTTTGACTGATTATGACAATATAGCCTCATATTATATTCAATTCTACCAAAAAACATAATTATATTATTGATATTGCAAATACGAAAATACCCGAAATGCAAATACCAAAACTAAACCAGATCTCGAATTTTATGAAAGAAACGTGAATGACAGATTAAATGTCTACTTTCAAGGGTTCCAACATAATTTTACTAATTTATTAATGAATAGGGCAAGTGCTTTATCTTTGTCATGTTTCTGATATCTGATAGCTGACCAATATTGGGAATCCCCTCCCATAAACCTTCCCTCCTTTAGCGACGACCCTGCAGATGGGATCCAGACGACCGAGATATTGAAGCTAAACTGACAAAAACTTCGGCATTTAGTTGGAGTTCTGATCGGCCATTGCATCTTCATGAGTCTTTAAACTCTAATGAGAGTTGAGAATGATCTCGGCTGCCCAAGATGTGGGGAGAAGGAAAACTCCAGAACTTCTTAGCATATGGTTAGCTGAGGCAAGATGTCAACGGGAGCACAATGTTCCAGAAGGAGGACTTGCACTCTCTGCAATGCAATGCAATGGTTAAAACTCATATAAAAATAAAATAAGTTTAATAAACGATGGTTATCTTTCATGTTTCATTTCATTTTAAATAGTTGTTAGGGACATTTGTATATTGAATAATTTTGACAAATTGACAAAAGAGTATGGTAAATGATATGACATAATAGAACTGAATACTTTGCTTTTATTTTAATAACCATGAAATAGTGCTACATTGCCGCCATTTTACTATTTTTTTTCTCCAATAATAATGCCGTTAAATGAAGAAGATCTTAGTATTTTGTTAGTGTTATCAACAAGTATTTTTCACTCTTTAAGGCAACGCACGTCTATTTAAAATAAGACCGTTTAATGGAAATAGGACAAGGCTAATTTTTTTTGATAACTTATTGTTATTTGCAAAAACACTGACAGACCAATTTTTTTAATATACATGTATGTAGTTTGAGGTAATACCAACATAAAATCATTTTGAGCAGCTTCTTATTTCTACAATAATTTACTGAGCTCTATAAATACTCTGGAAATATTACTTCAAATTTTTTTATTAACCGACGAAACCAAAAAGAATGAGGTTCTCTAGTCGACGCGTATATATATATATATATATATATATATATATATATATTTTTAAGTATGACCACGCATAATTTTTCACTGAGACGTCCGATTCCGATATTTTTTTTTACAGTGGATAGGGTGTACTCCGAAGTTGGTCCCATTCGAATTTGAAAGATGAAATCCACACCTAAGGGTAGTAAAATGAAGGATATTGATCACTCACTCTCTGAATTCTGGTCCGTTAATCGATTCTATCACGCATAACTTTGTACTGGGTTCTTCGATTTGGATGATTCTTTTTTTATTAGATAGGGTATACCTCATAGTTGATTATATTTGGATTTCGAATGGGTAGAAAAATAGGGTAAAATTGATTTTTCACTTGTGAACATTGGCACACATATGTATTTGACAATGACAGATCGCTATTGTCATTATTTTTGTTCTACATCCTCACAATCATTATATTCTACAAGAGATGGAATGATATACAAAGTAATGAAATAAACTAACCAGAACAACAAAAATAATTTATATTAGAACAAATAGTAAAAGAAGATAATCATATTATTTAACTGGTAATAGTTGAGGTAAGGTGGGTAAGTAAGTATTTTGGAAGTAATCAAAAAAGAAGTGGGTAGTAATTAGTAGATTTCAGCCACAAAAAATGGAAAAATAAAAACTTTTCAACAAAAAATTAAACCAACAAAATACGGAACTGAAAAGTAAAAAATAAAATAAACCTTCTTAGTCTCAATAACTAAGCTCCTAAACTAATGTAAGTAACTAATTTCGAGTCGGCGCCAGAATGTCACTGCGCAACTCGATGCCATCATTTTTCGCCTTACCTAATTCATTTGCCTCTTTGTTTGGCGACGACTCAAAATTAGTTACTTACATTAGTTTAGGAGCTTAATTATTGAGACTAAGGAGGTTTATTTTATTTTTCACTTGTCAGTTCCGTATTTCGTCGGTTTATTTTACTTATCATTTCATTAACTCACCTTTATTGGCCAATTTTTCCCTAGATAGAACTTTTTCCCTTATTCGAAATTGTATTCAGAATGTGACAGAAAGGCTCCAAATATTAAGGTTCATTCGTTCTAACGATTTTTTTTCTGCTTCTAAATTTTCAACAAAATGTAGGTATGTAATTTTTTGTAGTCCATTTGTAGAAGAAAAACGGATTTTGCCAATGAATATAGTTTTTACTCACCAGAAAAAAAATCTCCTTTACTTTTCAGAATTACCAGATTGAGAATTTTGGAAACATTTTTTCAAATACCTATCCTAAAATAATTATGTTTAAAGAAGCTATAGCTTATGTTACCATATTCGGTATCAATATTAAAAATTTGGCGGGAAACACACAGTATCACTCAGTAATATTGCAATTTTACGTCACTAATTTTCGATTTTTCCCGGGACTGTTTTTCGCTCTAAACTCCATAATATTTTGCTAATACAATTGTTTCCCAATAGTGAAAACCATTCGCGTCAATTGTGTTGATAAAAGGGGAATATACTCGACTAAACATACACCCACAAAACGTTAGTGATTCCCTCTTTCTCCAAGAAGTAACCGATTGATTCCAATACAAACCACATAGGAATCGCCTCATTTTCCTCTTCCTGATTATCAAACTCGTGTTTTGCTTCAACCACAATAATATCAGGGAATTCTATTTATGGTATGGTGCATATATTATAGTAAAACGCCAATATAGTTTGGTTTCCATTACCCAAACCACAATTTCTTCCGTATAAAAGTAGTTCCTTCGATGATTTGGATTCAGTATCCAGTTCTGTCTTGCTAGTTGAAGTTGACTAAATCGAAGCAAGATGAACAGTTTGGTGTTAGTTATCAACATATTCTTTGCTATAGCAGCTGGACAAATCCAGGATCGTTATAGTCAAAATCACCATCATCATCATAATCATCGCCAGGTTGATCCTTATTATAAAAACAATCAATTCGGTGGGAGGGGACAGAATGATGACTTAGTTTTGGTGAATGTGGTAAGTATTCGTTAAAATTTTTTCGATTTGGATTTCATTCTTTTGTGTGAAAATGGTTAAGAATATAAGCAAAAATACACCACGCAATCTAAATTTATATAGGTCTCCAACATGTGATTCTCCAAAGCATCATGATATACGTTTAACACCGTTTCTCCAGACCAACAGTACCTACACATTTCTTGTTTTTTATACACGCTTTTTTAGCTTCGCCTGTATGTAGGTATGAATGTAGGTAACGGAATCTTTGAAATTAATTTCCACCCACTTCCAGACGTCCGAATTACTTGAGATTTTTACAAACGTATTAAGAACCCATGACAATACAATAATTTCATAGCTATGACCTGATATTCTCACCAAGATCGTCAGAAAAAAACAGTTTATATTCCAAAGATATGGCGAATGCGCAGATTCTCCAAAATGCAGCATGCATCTCATTCACCAAAATTTGGTAAAAAACTTCTTCCCATGTGGATGAATAAATCGAAGAGTTTTTCTCCCGTAGTCTTGTTTACCCGACTACGGCACATGTGTTAGTATTTACGAATGTTCCACCGTAGCGCCTAAACTACTCATCCGATTTTGATGAATGAATCGATTCGTTATTATAGTGCGGGTAACATGGGCTACATTTTATAAGAATAAAATCAATATGACGGATGTTACATACAAAAAGTAGGGGTCTCTGAATATTTTTTTTGCTATCGTATCGAGTGGGATATCAAATGAAACAGGAGAAAATTCTGAGTTCATAAATATAAATATAGTACAATATTGAATATAAAAAACATACCAAGCGACAGAAAAACAATGTTTTACTATATTCCAGCGTTTATGAATTCTACTAGTGCGTTGTCAACTACAAAAAGTGAACATTATAATTTGAAAGACAAATGAAAACATGGATATGTCGTCAATCAAGAATAAAAAATATACACGACCATGGCATTGAATTGAGTTATAACGTTATTAATGTGGAACTCCCAGAAGACTCTAAATAAACAGGAATATCTAACATATCAAATCAAAAGACTTGGCCTACTCAATAAGATGATGGCAATCTGTAGCCGGGTTACAGTTTTTTAAACTTGTATTTCATTAGTGTTCTGTAGCAATATGGGCTAAAAAGTTTAAAAATAAAATTATAGTTTAAAAAAACTAAAAAAATGAGCTTATATACCCATAAGGAATAAAAAGTTGAATAAATATTGTAAAAAAAAATATAAAGTCAAGCTTTTATTTATACAAATGCACTAAAAAGGACCTAGATTATTCTGTGAGTAACAGATTCAAAATCTTGCCGCGCAGATTACCTATTTTGTATCCGCGGCAAGCTTTTGAATCTGTTACTCACAGAATAACCTATATCAAACAATGAAAGAAATTATTTTTTCCTTTTCAGTGCATTGGTATAAATAAAAGCTTGTCTTTAATTTTTTTTAATAATTTTTATGTTCAACTTTTAGTTCTATTTTTATTACCAACTAATAAAAGCTTGTTTTTAATTTTTTTTTGTTTATTTTTTTTATTTTTAATATTTATAATGTTTAATAACTAGTTTAGTAATCTCTTGCTAATTTATTTTGGAATTTTGTTAAAAAAATCATAATCTCCGACCCCGAAAACCTCTAGATACCAATTTTGAATGGAATCGAAACATTATCACAAAAATTGTCCGCCATATAGGAGCCGAAATTTTGTTTTTTTTTCCTAACAAAAAATCCATAATGCATTGTCACCGGAATTATGTACACCTGCCAAATTTCAAATTAGAAGTGAGTCAAATTCAACTTGCACGATTTGATTAAAGACGGACAGACATACAGACACCGGGACAGGTAAAACTAAAAATAAAAGCTTGTAAAAAAATATTGGACCTCAAAATCCCCCACATACCAATTTTGAATAGAATCGGGCCATAATCACAAAACTCGTCCACCATTTTGGAGCCGCCATATTTAATATTTGAATTTTGACAAAAAATCATAATCTCCGACCCTAAAAACCCCTAGATACCAATTCTGAATAGAATCGGACCATAATCACAAAACTTGTCCGCCATTCTGGAGCCGTCATATTGAATTTTTGGATTTCGATAAAAAATCATAATCTCCGACCCCGAAAACGCCTAGATACCAATTTTGAATAGAATCGGACCATAATCACAAAAATTGTCTGCCATATTGGAGCCGTCATTTTGTTTTTTTTTCTTGACAAAAATTTCATAATGCATTGTCACCGGAATTATATACACCTGCCAAATTTCGAATCAATCGGACGATTAAAAGTGGGTCAAATTTAACTTGCAAGATTTGATTACCGACACACAGACACCAGGACAGGTGAAACTAAATAAAAGGTGTAAAAAATAACGACTCATAGCAAATATTCAAGAGACCAAAAAGGTTTTTCACAAAACTCGTCTATGGGCAAATTTCTCATTTTAATTTAACACAAAATATCATTTATTTTCCAAGGGATGGTTGTTTATACATTCTTCAAATAATATTATATATAATAAATAGGCACGCCCACCTTTATATGGTATGTATGATTATACACATACACAAAAAGAGGGGAAAAACAAAATAAACTCTGTAAATACATCTGTAAATCATGTCGATGAAGTACACAAGAATGCGTGAACACAACAGTGAGTATATACACAAAATCCTCATATTTTTGGTGACAACATATATGGCACCTAATTTCAGTAAATTACTAATTTTCATAATTATTTTGAAAACCGCATAATAGTCTCATTAAAAAGGGGGATCAATTATATTCTTGATGATATTTCTGTCCTGCGATAATATCCAATTTTTCAGGTGTTTTTTGAACCTATGAACATTCTTTATGTTATTTATCGTTATTGGTAGGATATTCAAGAATGTTGGTACAAGATAAACAAAATATCTTTGACCAATTGATTTTTTTGCGCGTGGTAAATATTCTTGTCTTGAACTGATGGCTCTGGTATTGAGATTATGACTCAATTTAATCGTATATTTTTGTTTCTTCGTGATGTATATGAGGACTTATTTTGCAAACAACTGGCGAATATCCAGTATCTTCAGTTCAACATACAATCGATTCGAAATAAATCGACTTGATTTTAAATACATGATTTTTAAAATACTTTTTTGGGTTTTCAAGTAGCTATTTTTTCAGCCCCGCCCTATCCAACGATGCCATACTGCAAAATAAACTCTACAAATGCATAATATAAGTATTTTCAGTTGATGTAGGGACAAGACCTGCCTCAGTTGGTAAAATTGATGGAACAGAGAAAGGATCTTTTTTTTTGTGCTCTCAGAAAAGAGTCCACTAAAATTACAAGATATTTTATAGATGTCGTAAGTGATATCAATCGGTTACCAATTGACAAGTTCTCATATCGGGTAAATATTTCTGTAAGAAATAAATGGTACCGCTTCGGTTTTAGAAATATTCACTGTATATTAAGATAACTGATGCAAGCACCTCACGCATTTTTTACTTAAGAAAAATGTTTTGGTCAAGGACTTTATTCTCATTATTTTAACTTTTGTCCTTATTGCTATATAAGGTGTTTTGTTAAGTTTTTAAGCTACAACTTTTTTTATTTGGAATTGCGAGAACGTGTTTTCAAGCAAAATGCTTCTAGGAAATTCATTTTACTTCTGAGATATAGTTGAAGATTTTCCTGTCAAAAAATATATAAGGAATGGACTTTCTATGATTGCTTCATTGAATTCAAAATCATTCATTTCGGTGAACAAAAATCTTGACTAGTTCTGGGATGCGCTTCAGGCTAATGTGATTTCCAGAACTGAACTTATAAAAAAATATATTATATTTCTACTGAATTTTTCTCGTCCACGAATTACTTCAGTTTTTTGCAACTATCAACCCAAAGTTAGTTTGTTTTTCTATAAAAATCAAAATACATAAATGTATGAAAATTAATTATCTTGTAGGACCCAACATTTTGTAAAGTTAGACACTGCGGTTTGTTAAGCCATATTTGGCACTGGTATATTTCCTTATATACTTGAAGTATCTACGGTCATACCGATATACAAGAATGACAATAGAACCAAAATCTCCAATTATTGCGCTGATATCTAACTTCAGCAAAAAAATTGAGAAAATAATAATAAAAAGGTTAAATTCATTTATCGGCATCACAGTTTGGCTTTAGAAAGGGGAAATCGGCGCAACATGCTATTAGGGCATCAACAGCAGATGTATATCGTGCTATACATGCAAAGAAACCAACAATCGAAGTTTTCATAAATTTGGCAAAAGCTGTCGATCACCCCGTCCTCCTAGAAGTCTTGGAGGACGTGGGTGTAAGGGTACAGCGCATAGTCTCATGAGGTCGTACCTAACTGACAGGAAACCATTGAGTTAAAATGCAAAGCCACAGTGGTGAAGAGAAACCAATTACAGGCGTTGTGCCTCAAGGTATGGTATTAGGGCCAATACTCTTCACAATATATATGAACACTCTCTTTTTCACGAAGGGAGATTATGAAATAATAAGTTTCGCAGATGACACTGTCCTTATCTATGAAGACGAAACTGGAAAAAAAACCGTTTTTTAAGAAGATCCTCATAAAAAAATATAGGGACCATTATTTTACATTAGTATCACAAACACAGTTCCTAAATAAAAATGAGCTCAATGGACCATCACATACCTATACAACTAGACAAAATGATAATTATTCAATGTCCTTCGCATCTAAATCAATATGCCGAAACTGTTACAGAGTCATGGCTCCAAAGGCATTCAATATACTTCCTAAAGAATTGAAAAAAGACACTTCCGAATTCATAATAAATATTCGAAGGAATAAAACTTTTTACCGAACAAAATCGATACTAATTGAAGACTAAAAAATAAATTAAAAAATATTAATAAAACTTTATTTACACATTTATTTTAGCGTCATCATACCGATAATTTTCATGTTAGTATAAGAACTGTTATAAGCCCCAAGTATTGCCTTTCCTAATCTAACCCAGATTGTCTATAATACTTCCTAAATATATTACATCCACACACAAGCAGCACTAACTTTCCGTGGTATTTATTCATTCACATCCTGTAACCTCATATTTTATTTTCCATATTTTCATATATTTTTTGTGAATAAAATTATTATTATTATTATTATATTTCTGTCTTCGAAAAACATGTTTCCATCAAATTATATACAACCAATTTCAAACTGAAAGGCTTCTTAGACTATTTTGAATGTGAGATGTGTGTTTATATACAAGGTGTTCGATAAACCTTCCATAAATCTGCAACTAGGTCATAACTGTTCAGAATAAAATAATTCCATTTTAGTAAAAACCTCACTGTTTCGAGATAATAGGCTTTATCAGAAGTTCCAAACAATCGCTTGGTTTTTGGGTGTTTTCAGGAAAGAATGTCAAAATTGGTCGAACCAAATCTGATATTTTTAAAAAAATTATCAAAAACGGTTAAAATACTAAAATTTTTTTTTTCAATCTCGTTACATTTAATTAATCATTGATGATTATTTTTTCAATTAGTTCCAATTTGTAGGCATAATACCCAAAAAACCGAGGTAGGAGCGATATTCAAAAAATTTCAAAATGTCCATTATCTCGAAAACCGCAAGTTTTTTTACTGAAATGAATTTTTGATACTCTAAATAGTCATGCCCTGGCTATCACCAGTTACAAGATTTGAAAAGGTATATTTTACATGTTTATTTCGTCAAAATAACTAATATAACATACTGCCAAGATTGTCTTCAATTAGTTAAATCTTTTTTTATTGAGTACATTTTTTTTCAGTTATTCCGACATGGAAATAGGACCGCTGACAGCGATGCCGAACTTTACCCCAACGATCCATACTTGAATTACACATATTTTCCCTATGGACTGGGTCAACTCACACTGGTATGTAAACTTTTGTTGTGATGTCAGAATTGGTGGTATTATTTCAAATTGTAGATTATGCTCACCTATTATCCTTATTAAGGTTAAAAAACCGATGGCGCGGCCAGTCGAAAAGGTAGATTTTAGAATATATTTATTGATTCTGAAATTGCTATCAGGCTAACAAATCATGTATCAGAAAAAATGGAATATTTTCATTGGAAACAAAAACAGCATTCCTATTTTTATATAAAACTTAAACTTTTCAATCAAAAGTAGGTGAAGTATTCAAATCTCCCTAAATGTTATCTGACTCAAAACAAAACAAAGAAGTATTACCGACACATAAGGATAAATACAGTACTTACTTGGGTTTCAATATTGATATCAGTTAATTATAACTAATATTAATTTATAGTTTAACTTTGAAATCGAAAAATGTTAAAATTCAATGATGTTCTATTTGTCGGCGGAAGAAGAACTCAAATAGTATCTGGTTTACACGAGCGAATGAACCTCAAATGAAAGGAGCATACAGGGTAAACAAAAATTATTCATTCTCATGAATGGTATTTTCAGCGTGTTTGTATTTGTATGTACTTCTAGGATAAAAGTTGTGGAACCCTCTATAAGAAGATCCACAGTTTGCCGATGTTGGTAAAAAAATTAGAGCCCGGGATTTTTTAAATTTTTCAATAGCCGCCATTTTGAAACTACCGTATTGATTTGGCACATCTTGGAACTTTTCTGGTACTGATGAAAAGTAATTTCTTTCCAATAGATTGAAAAATGTGGTCTCCACAAGTTTCTGTGTATGTCGTATATTTATATATAGCAGGTTTTTTTATTTGGGGTGCGGTTCGTCGGATAAATGATTCTGGATGCTTCTTTATGGATTCTTCATATTTAATTACTTTGGAACACAATAGCGTTTCGCCTGGAGGCCCCCTGGTTTCATCAGTAGTGGAAACCGGTGATTTTTGTATTCGCACATTGTGCTCTTAGTGGTGTTTTTTCCTTTTCAACATAAAAAAAAGTGGTGTTTGGAAACGAAATTTGTTTTTTCTTCGACAGGTATTTCTGTTTTTTTAATACATGCCAAAGAAAAATCGAAACACCACTCTCTTTAAAAATGTTGAAAAGGAAAAAACAGCACTAACAGCACAATGTGCGAATACAAAAATCACCGGTTTTCACTAGTGAATTTGTGTTGATGAAATCTGATAAAGCCAGAGGGGCCCCAGGCTAAACGTTATTGTGTTCCAAAGTAATTAATAAAATTCTATATGAAGAATCCATATAGAAGCATCCAAAATCATTTCTCCGACGAACCACACCTCAAAGAAAAAATCCTGTTATAAATATTCAATACATGGTTCAAGAATATAAAACTACTCTATATATTTATTTATTTATTTATTTTATTTATTTATGTCTACGCTATTTATTTAAAAAAAAAACAAATGCCTAATTCTATCTATCATATTCATTGTATATCATTGTATATCAGCGACAGTTCTTACTAAATTTAACATTAAATTCACATATGTTTCTTAATATACCTACTATAAGATATACTTAATATTCTAAGAGCCTGTTTTGCAAAATATTACATACTGTTGAAAATTCATGTCGATGGTGATATACCTATACTATATTGTTTCCTATAAATATGCACCTAAGTGATTCAACACTTGTTTTGTGCAGAACGTAATTAACATGTTTTTTTTGTAAGATTCAACAAGTTTGATAATATCTTTCCTATACTATATTGAATAATGTTACAATTGTAAAAATAATAAATTAATCAATTAGTTTTATAAATGAAAAATAGTTGTTATTTATAAACGTCTTACATTGCAATGAAAACTTTTTGTAGTTGCTTATATTCCTAATACTTAAAGGTAATAAATTGTAAGTCTTTGAGGCTAAATGGCAAGCAAATCTTGCATGTACATTTTTATTAGAGTTTCAGCAATTTATTTGTTATGCTATGAGTCACAATATTATGCAAGATATGATTTTTTAAATGATCTTATGTTGCATATATCCCTTCCATAAAGTAGTCTGGTTGAGCACCTATCGTCTGCCTTTTTTGTAAATTATTTTCAATCATAATTTTGAATTTTTGACAACGTTTTTGATGAATTGTCATATAATGCTCCCCAAACCAGTATTCCATATCTTAAAAGTGATTCCACTAGGGATTTGTATACCAAAATCAATATATTTTTACTCAAGATATCCCATAACTGATAAAATTTGTATATTAGTTTTCTAACTCGTTTTGTTATATATATATATATATATATATATATATATATATATATAATCTTTCGAACTGATGGTATTTTTGGGTTCTGAGGACCATGATCAGCCAAGATATATCAAGTCTTGTTGTTGGGGCTTCCCCAATAGGTAGTATTTCTAATGAAATCTAGTTAAAAAAATCATTGGGCATATTGTATATTTTATACAAACAGAACGAAAGAATAACGATAGCAGAATATATGACATGGGTGAATCTTGAAAGATAAAGCCAATTTCTTTGAATTCATGTATGTCTTTGGAGATGTTCTGTTTTCCTAGGACCCAAGGTATGATGTTACACTATTAGATGATTACCAAAATATTTTCAGAATTAAATTACCATTGGTCATCAAAGTATCCTCAAACCCCAAAATTCAGCCCTTAGCTACCCATCATATTATTTCTTTTTTTCAGAAATCTAGAAGAACAATATGTTTTTCGAAATTTCTCCATATTTTCAAAAACATAAATTTTATATGAAAAAATTCAAATTCAAATTTTATCATAGGATTGGCACAAAAATCTTCATCTGGATTTCCAGAAAATATCTTCAGTAAATAAATGTGAATGGGTTCTTCAAGATCTATCGATAGTGTATGGTCAAACTTTAGCAATATTTGTAGTGGTTTCTGATAAATTATATTTAAATCTCTTCTCATAATTGGTGTATGAAGGAAAACCAGTTCAGATGACTTGAAATCTCTAAATTTCAATTTACAGATATATCCGGTAAAAAATATCTATCTGGTTGAGCGGCAGTAGGCCTAAAAACATAGTAGATATTTGAAGAATTGTTGTGTTAATGAATGGAAAAAAGAACATTTATTTGAATTTGAAGAAAGATAATTGATATTATTGCCGGAAAAAATACAAAGGCTTGCGTTTGAAATACACAAAAAAATTAAAGAAAGTTTCTACTCGGATCTTCGATAGAGTTTCTTAAAATGCGCTTATTGAAGGTATCTCAATGAAGACACTCTATTAGACTTCTGATTTCATTTTTAATGCAATTCAAACAAACGCGTGTTGTTTAATATATCACTTTCCATCCTAACACGTACCAGCTTTTTTTGGAAAATACAAAATTATACACAATCACACACGCTCTATGTTGGCGGAACATTTTTGAGAAAAGAGCCTGTCAATGTCATGTAATTTTATCGATTGATTTATTCATTAATCGGTTGAATAAACATTCATTTATTGATTTTAATTTCAGGCAGGAAAGCTTAGAGAATACTCAGTAGGAAACGCTCTCAGAGTCCGATATGACGATTTTCTTGGCAAGTACTACTATCCTGAAATTGTGGATGCTCGAAGCACCGACTACAACAGGACGAAAATGTCTCTCCAGCTAGTGTTGGCAGGACTTTTCCCACCGAGACGGGAAGACATATTTACAGCAGAAATGTTCGCTTGGCAGCCCGTTCCTTATAACTACCTTCCTAGAAGAGAAGATCTGGTAATTATGAAAATCATATAACAATAAGGATATTTTCTAAGACATTACTTTTATACTTTTTTATAAGGTCTCAAATCCATCTGAAATAATAAAAATTTCATTTTTCAAACTTATTAATTTTTTTTAAACGAAATTTACAAATTTGCTGAAGGTGCTTTTAAACGAAATGAAACTGAATGACACTTATTTATCATTTATCCACAAATTCCTACAACCTTCGTTGAGCGTCTCTTTTTTTCAGCATCGCTGCCTTTTTGTCCACTTGCTTTTTGTTAATATTTATGATCTCTTACAGATTCACACTCGTCTCTCCCAGTTTTAAGCCTTCATACAACCCTTCCTAAATCTCATCTTACTGCCAAACAATTCGATTTTCTCCGAACTTCTTTCGCCATACCTGATATCGAGTACAAATTTTTCGCGATTAAGGACAAATACTCATAGATTCATAAAAGTTTCTATTCAACTGTTTCATGTTTCACCTATTTGGAAATAATCCTGTTTGTAGCGTAGATCCATAAGCTTTTGTCAATAACTTTGAAATACATGGATCGGTATTGCCAATAGGAAAAAAGCTCCATTGGAATTGCATCTATAGATTCAGGGTTACACGTATTTAAAATAGCCCGTAATTTGTATATGAATCTGTCTATAAGCATATTCAATATGTTGCAACTTACCGCAGAACTCAATGGAGGTAGGGTATTTCTCTTCCACATCGAAGAAAATATCTTTCCTTAAAAATTAATTTTGTTAAGATAGTATGGGAATTTGTTTTTATATCTATAAGTCAATTTCAAGCGATAAAATTGTACAGTTGACGTTGAAAACAATAAGTTGTGTGGAATGTGCCTTCCCGTTTCCTTGTGTAGATATTTTAAAATCATTTCTAGTTCTGCGATCTGAACCCTCTGGATATTTTTGGGTCACCTCAGAATTTTGATATACCAAAACTCATTCCATAAAGCTATTCAATTTATGATATTTCTGGTACGGCATCAGGAGCTGCATGTTCATGGAAATGAGCCCAATCATGAGAACATAAAAATGCTACAGTTTGGAATACATTTCAGAGATGTGAATGTATATGTTTCCTGCAAAACAATGTATCAGTATACTTTCAAACAATTGGTAAAATTGGAGATTAATGTTTTTTACTAAGAGAACAAAAACTTCTTCCATTTATTTCAATGGAAGAAGTCATAGAGACCTACAAAAGGAAAATTCTACTATTTTGCAATCAATAATCATTTTGGCAGATCAAGAAGTTTGGCTATGTAGTTGAATGATGTTTGAATAATTCTGGTTTCGGTTAACTGCAATGTTTTGTTATGCAAAATAAATTCTTTCCCAAACAGTGGCTCCATGAAGATCCAAAAGACAGTTTCTGAAACGAGAATTGTACAACAAACTCTGTTTTCATTAATCTACTAATTTTTTTTTGTTCAATAAGAACAATGCACCTCATGCTAAGAATAATAAGCAATATAAATATAACTTAAATTCCACCTCAGTAACTTGAGTCTGGATTTTTTCAATGGTTTATTCTAGTATATAATATGTCTTGCTCACATAACACTTGACGATGCTCCGCTTTCCACTGATCACTGCACTATCACAAGAGCTCAAAAAGTTTGGTCCTATTGAGCCGTCGCACTTCAACGTTGGGATGTTTGTGGAGTCCTCCCCATCACACCCATGAATCTTTTTAATTTCTTCTTTTAGTTCCTGGAAATCCCTATAGAGATCTGAACTTCGGACATACCCTAGTACAATATCCCTTAGTACAGAGGTTTTGGAAAACTGAAACTGACGGATATGTCCATACTGACTGGTAGTACTTTGTTTTTGCAGTTGGCAATTTCTTCCCATCAGCCAATACATATTTTTGTATTTGATCTTCCATTGTTTTGTATTTCCATTAAAGTTGGCATCCAAATCAAGACCCAATTATTTGGCTGTGTCTTCGTATGGAATTGTATTGCTGTTCAAGTCCACTGCGTGGTAGTTAATTTTTCCCGTTTCTAAAGTTGGCGTGAAAAAATTTGCTTTCATTAATCTTCATACCCCATCGTCTTGTCTATGCGTTTATATTGTTCATTGCGCCTTGGAGATCGGCAGTTGTTTCTCCTATGGTGTATCCTACTGGGAAAGCACTGGCCCCAGTACGCTGCCCTGTGGTACTCCTACATTTATTGTTTGAAATTCAGACTATTTACTTTATTTTCTCACTCTGAATGTTTGCTGTATTATCTAAGATTCTGGCAACTGTAAATCGATGAGTTTTTTCATTAACGGTAGGCATCATTTAGCCTTTCGAAGAAATTGGGAACAAACTGAGCCAGCTTTAAACATATCATAACCACATGACAGGTTACTAGATGGATGGATGGATGGATGGTGACTAAAGTGAATAATGTTTATTTTTGAGTCGCAGATGATTCCACATCTGATTTTATGAACACCCTGTTCATATTTTAACACCAAACAATATTTCACATGCCCAACGTGTGAGTTATAAAATGAAAGCTCATTTTATGAACTTACAAATGACTCAGTTGAGGTTCTGTTTCCAATCGAGGGTTAAAAATTATACTTGGGGTCAACTTGACTAACCAAACCATATGAATAGCTTATTTGATTTAAGTTCGATGTAGGGTTGCATCGAAAAACCAGTCCTGAATCCTTCGATATAATTTTGTTTTTCATTGACATTACTAATTAATGTATCTAATTCACTTGTTCAGGAAGTTTCATACTTACTAAATACATTTTATTGTGCCTTGCAAACGAGAAATGTTGCTGGATAATGAAATGAGGAACCTTGAGTATTCTTTGGTAATTACCAGACTTTATATCAAGGCCAAAGTCAAGGACGCCCCCCCCTCAATATTAGACGAGTTGGCACATTGGAAATTGTTTAATCTAAAAAAAACATTTCATAGGAAAAAGTAATTTTTTTTCAGATTTCAATTAAACTTCAAAAACATAAAATTCCGACTTTGTGGGTCGGAATTTCCAATTTTGTAACCCGAGATTGGAATTTTCAGTTCAAACTCAAAATTCCGAATTTGTAGTCGGAATTTCCGAGTTTTAACTGTCAAGTCAGAAAACTAAATTTCCAGTTCAAACTAGGAATTTCCAACTACAAACTCGAACTTTCAGACTGATGAGTAGATAATTTAGAGTTTGAGATGAGATGAGAGATTCAATTTGGAATATGAAATTCCCAGTTCTAACTCAGAATTAGTTGATACAGAATCAGTTGATATAGGGTGTAATCAAAACTCTCTATTCCTTGGTCATGTAATAAGCGATTTAGATATAACAACTTGTCATGCGATTATCAAGATCATAATGCAAAATTGACGACTATGAAGGAATGCATCCGTGCCACCATATTAAAAAATCAATCCTCCCTCATTTAGGGGTAGTTTGTACTTATGATTTTTTTAATAATTCTGCTGACCGGGGATTTCCAGCTAAAATATACCATTGAAACGCTGGAATGTAGATTGCACGAAACATGTTTTTGTGTCACCATAAAAAAATGTAAATATGTCCCCCCCATACATAAGGGTCGGTTATAATGGCAATTTTTCGAGAAACTTTGCTGACCGGGGGTATCCAATGAATATATTTTATTGAAACGCTGGAATATGATGGAACAAAACATATTATTCGTGCCACTATAGGGAAAATTCACATCAGCTACCTTGTGAGGGTAGTTAACACTTGCGATTTTTCGGAAAACTGCTTACCGAGGAAACAAATATCAGAAAACAAACCTTATGATAAACATCTCAGTCTCATGATTAATATACTTGAAAATTCAATGAAAAACATTACTCCTCGTATTACATATATAACAGTTCAGTTCACCATTATTCTATTTGAACGGTACTCTTTCAATATACTGTATGCACTTCATTACACTCATGTACTTGAATAATATACTAACATCATAGGAAAAATAAAAATCACCCCCCTCATAAGAGTAGTTCAAACTTGCTGACCGGAGGTTTCCAGTAGATTTCAATGAAACGCGGGAATATGATTGCACAAAACATATTATTTGTACCACCTTAGAAAAAATTCGCATTAGTCCCCTCATAAATATGACTATCGTCGTCAAGATTGGCCATTGTCTGTTTAAGTTGCAATTCATGTTTTAAATTGATAAGATTGAAATTGTACCGGTAAATTCTGATATATATATATTTTATTTTCTCTGTAGATTCTGCCAAAATTATTCAATTGGATGTATAGATTAGAATTCTATTTTCATTTTATTTTTCAAGCATATTAATAATGAGACTGAATTGTTTATTATATAGTTTGTTTTCTAATATTTGTTTCCTCGGTCAGCAGTTTTTCGAAAAAACTTAAGTATGAACTACCCTTACAAGGTAGCTGATGTGAATATTCCTTACAGTGAGTGGCAAGAATAATATATCTTGTGTCATCATATTCCAGCGTTTCAATAAAATATATTAATTGGATCAAAAAAGTTCTTCCAAAAATCTCAAGTATAAACTAACCCCATGAGGGGACTGATTGGATTTTTTTATGGTGGACAAAGTTTCTCGAAAAATCGCAAGTATAAACTACCCTTATGAGGAGACTGTTTTTTATGGTGACAAAAAAAAAATGTTTTGTGCAATCTACATTTCATCGTTTCAATGGAATATATTTACTGAAAATCTCCGGTCAGCAGAGTTATTAGAAAAATCACATGTACAAACTACTCCTAAATGGGGGTGGATTGAATTTTTTAATATGGTGGTATGAAAGCATTCCTTCATATATGTCAATTTTGCGTTATGATCTTGATAATCGCATTACAAGTTATTATATTAAAATCACTTATTACATGACAAGAAATAGAAAGTTTCGATTATACCCCGTATCAACTAATGCAATTGATATCGCGGTCGCGTAGAATTAATCTAAAATACCTCAGGTGTAACATACAAAAATTTCACCGAATTCTATCGATACCTAGAAAACCCCCTTGTATCTGTGCCTAGTCCTTTTCAGGTTTTAAGTCGACCCCCCCCCCGAAATTTCCTTTCGGTTCGTTCCTGGCCAAAGTTATATTACAAATGCTCGTAGTTCTAGATTTGGATATACTCGTATCTATTCTTGGTGCCTTTCGTACGTAATGAAAAATAAAATTTAATTGTTTACAGGTCCTGTTGGGAAACTTGTGCCCCAATTATCTCCGATTGTACGACAGATTCACGTCAACCCCCAAAGTGACAAGCGAGTACAGAAAACACCAGAGAGTATTCAGCTACATTTCCCAATACTCAGGACTCAACGTTTCGAGATTCATAGACGTCTACCAGTTGTACTTTGGTTTGTCCACTGAATCCGAATTCGGCCTTGGCCTACCAACCTGGACAGACTCAGTTTGGCCCGATAAAATAATCGAACTGTCCATCAAAGAGTACTTCGTATCCATGGCAACAACGGAAATGAGGAAGATGTTGGCCGGGTATTTACTTGAGAAAATCATCAACGATGCTAGGAATAAACTCAGCTCAATCCCCACCGCAAATATGGGCAGAAAAGTATTCCTTTACTCTGCTCATGAAAACAACATCGCACAGCTTTTATTATCGCTGGGGGTATTCGAGGAACATATACCCAACTATGGAGCTTATGCTGTTGTTGAGGTACGAGTGAGGAATGGAGTACCCGGTATAGTGGTTCTTTATGACAACTGGACCGGGGAAGGACTCCGAACTCTGAAAATGCCAGGATGCGAAACATTCTGTCCATTGGACCAATTTGAAACTTTGGTCGAAGAATACTTGCCTAGGGGGGATGTTAGGTTATGTGGGTACTGAGAGGGTGTGCAGATTACAAAAACGGGTATTTTAATAGTATAAGACGTCACCAACATATTGTTATTATTTATATTTCATCGCCATTGTTTATTTGTAATATTTGTAAGGAAATAAAATTTATATTCAAATGGTTTTTTTTTTCATTTCACTCAATGAAAATGCCTAACATTAATATAGTGAATCATTCCGAAAATTGAGTTATCCGAATTATACAACTAACTTTTACCAGAAGGTACATTATATGATAATAATTATTGACCCTGATCTAGAGAGGCATAGTTTAACAGAGCTATATAATATAATCCACTCAGTCATCCAACAGAAGATATACCTACATGAAAAATGACATGTGTTTATCAATGTTATTATAAAAAATGTTTTTAAGAAACAAAAAGAAAAATTCACCCTTTTCACATTAGCCGAAAAATAATTATTTTCAAATAGCTGCATAGTATAATTATAATAAAGCGGCCTTTATTCATAATTTCGATTTTTACACATAATTTTTTTTAACATTATGAATTTATCCAGGGTGAGTCAGAATAAGACCGACAAACTCCGACTACAAATTCCTCACCTCATTTCGAGGTAAAAAGTTGCTATCAAGGTATGTCCTGAAATGCATCCCCTCTGAGGAAGTACGAAAAAAAAATTCTACAGGAAAAATGTTTAAACTTTGTACACTAATCAAAGTTTATCAACGTGCTAATTTAAAGTTATAATTTTTTATTTTCGTAAACCACTGACGTAGTTACGATGGTATGTGGTCATATGTTCCTTCATATTTTCTTAGGACAAGTGAATGGACAAATGAGCGTTTGACATCAGTTCGGCTCATCGATACTCAACCTAAAAGTCATGACATTCCATGTGCCTATAAGTGGAGGTTTCTGAGATAATTGAGAAAAACTGAAGATATGTCCTTTGTAGAGACATAATTCCCTATGTGCAATAATCGCATAATGCAAATTTTTTACAACATATAGGAATATGTGTCAACCTCCTGAACATTTTTTAATGTTGGGAGAATCGGAAACATAGTACGGGTGAGTCAGAATTCATCATATTATTCGAACGAATCGATGTTACCATACTTTCTTGCCTATGATTGTTTTGACAGATCAACTGACAAGCAAACCCAACCATAATACTCCACTTAGATAAGAGTTAAAGTCTGAAATAATGTTTGCGAAAAACTGAAGATAAGTACTCCTAATTTGTTGAAGTTTATGGTGGAGTATCATTATCAAAGCCATTTCGGATTGAATTATCTAGGGGAATATTATCCAATCAACATGTTTTTGATGAAGAAAAACAATTATTGTGTATTCATATGTACTTAAATGATTTCTTTCGATTCGTGATAACTAGTTGCAAAGTCGAGCCTTTCATGCTAGTTTGTGGTAGGCTGTTCAGTACATCACTGGTCGACGCATAAGCCTTCTTTCATTGTTCCCGGTAGAAACACACTGATATATCGATACTTACATTAGAGTGTTTGTATTATTGTCAAGTCAGCTGTCATCATTTCAGTCAGTGAACATCGTTTCAAAATGGATTATTCATTTGGAGAATATACAGATATGCATTTCGTTTATGATGAAACAGGGGGAAATGCCAGAGCCACTGCTGAATTATATCAACATAGCTATCCAAACAGACATCATCCACATTTCACCACTTTTTTTTTTTATTCATACACCATCCAACAGCCGAAGCCAATTACAGGATGGGAAAAATCAACAGTACAAAAATACATTAGATATAGTATAAATTAATCTATAGAATAAAAATCAAAACAATTCACACTATCAATTGGAGAGAGATGTGCAAATCAGTACATACACTGAAAAAACTTCTTGTGATTGAAGAAAAAAGTTTATATACTGATTTGCCTACTACCAGTCAGTATAACAGTAAGAAATTCTACAGCAATGCTCTTTTTATATCAGCAACTTTACAATGGAGAATATCAAAGGAATCTTGAGAAGACATATAATCTGAACAAATTCTATAAATGGGTGAGAATCGAAGTAAGTTAGAATGAGGTGTGTGAAGATAAAAGAAAGATTTGTCTCTCACTGGCAATCGAGGAACATGTATATCAATGAGAGATAGTAAATGAAGACAATCAAGTTTGTTATTGAGTAATTTGTATAGAAAAACTACACCACGGCGAGAAACCAATAAGGAGATTTCAAATCTGCTTGATAGTGTTAATTGAGGTCATCCTCTATCTGGATAATTACCATCGGTCTTATACCAAAGATGTTTGATAAATTTTCGCTGAATATTTTCAATGTTATTTGCATGAATATCATATCCAGGACTCCAGACAACCGATGCATACTCCAGTTTGGACCTAACGAAAGCATTGAAAATTAACTTTAGGGACTCATTTTGTTCCATTAATTTTGAATTCCTTATGATGAAGCCCAGTGTTTTATAAGCTTTAGCGACCGTTTCAGTTATATGATCAACAAAGGTTAGCTTAGCATCAAAGATCACACCCAAGTCCTTGAACTGATAACATCTATCTAGTGAATTATTGTCGATATGGTAGGTATACTCAATTATATGTTTTTTTCTCGTGAAGTACATATATTTACACTTTGTTATGTTAAGGGGCAATAAGTTAGAATTACACCAGATATTAAGTCTTTCAAGATCCTCTTGAAGTAATGTACAATCCTGGAGGTAATTGATTGTCGTGAATAGTTTACAATCGTCAGCATATAATAAAACATTGGACTGCAGGGTCAGGCAGATGTCATTTATGAAGATGGTAAACAAAAGAGGTCCCAGAATTGATCCCTGTGGAACACCAGATGAAGCTGATATTTCAGTAGACTTGAACCCATGGTATAGCTGTGCATCGACGATTGAAGGAAACGGGTTCCTTCAAATTCAGTGAACACCATTGTGGTGCTAATAGAACAAGAAGAGATAATGTTACGGAAGAACAAATTCTTGAACAATTAGCAGCAGATCCTTCTACCAGCACTCGAGCTATTTCGTATAGGTTATAAGTGTCACAATTAACAATTAAGTCGTGTAGCACGTGAACAACTATTGTATCCATTTCACAGAATGTGATGGCTCTAGATGCTGGTGCTTATGGCCCTCGTAGATTTTTTTGTAATGGTTTTTGAGGATGTATGAAGGAGCAAACGACTTCCGTAGATATGTTCTATTCACGGATGAGACATGTTTCACAAGAGATGGATATTTCAATAGTAGGAACAGCCATTTATGGGATGAACAAAATCTGCATGGAATGTTTCGAAAAGGCTACCAACAAAAGTTTTCAGTGAATATTTGGGGAAGAATGATCGAAAATCGTATCGTTGGACCATATCTTCTTCCTCCCCGTTTGAATGGGCAGAACTACCGAGTGTTTCTTGAACATGTTTTACCTGGGTTATTTGAAGACGTACCTCTATTGGTTCGTCAAAGAATGTGGAGTACCGGCCCATTTCCAACGAATCATTCATCAATTTCTTGATCAAACAGACCATGAGCGGTGGATAGGTAGACATGTTGATTGGATAATATTTTTAGATAATTCAAACAGAAATGGCTTTGATAATGATACTCCAACATAAACTTCAACAAAATTAGGAGTACTTATCTTCAGTTTTTCGCAAACATTATCTCAGACTTCAACTCTTATCTGAGTGGAGTATTATGAATTTGAGGTTGGGTTTGTCTGTCAATTGATCTGTCAAAACAATCATATCAGTGAATCCGCGACATCGATTCGATCAAATAATATGATGAATGAAAAAATGGAGTTATCGGTCTCATTCTGACTCCCGTACTATGTTTCCAATTCTCACAACATTAAAAAATGTTCAGGAGGTTGACACATATTCCGATATGTTGTAAGAAATATACATTATGCAATTATTGCACATAGGAAATTATGTCTCTACTAAGGATATATCTTCAGTTTTTCTCAATTATCTCAGAAACCTCCAGTTTTAGGCACATGGAATGTATGACTTTAGGTTGAGTATCGATGAGCCGAACTGATGTCAAACGCTCATTTGTCCATTCACTTGTCCCAAGAAAATATGAAGGAACATATGACCACATACCATCGTAACTACTGACTGGTTTACGAAAATAAAAAATTACTTCACATTAGCACGTTGACAAACCTTGATTAGTGTACCAAGTTTCAAATTTTTCCGCTCATTTTGAAGAAAAATTAAATTTTAATTTTTTTCGTACCCTCGACACTCATCAGAGGGGGTGCATTTTAGGACATACCTTGATAGCAACTTTTCACCTCGAAATGAGGTGAGGAATCTGTAGTCGGAATTTGTCGGTCTTATTCTGACTCACCCTGTATAGGTACATGAGATGAGGTGGTTGATGGAAAGCGAAGTGTCAGCTATAGCTGTTTCTCAACTAGATCACAAAAAAAATGAAAAACAACAAAAAATTGAAAGAAATAAGATAAAATAGTCACAAATAACTACTGAAGCAGATAACAAAAAGAAAAACAAAGCGAATTATAAAGTTCTTTATTGTTTTATACCTAATTGGTTATTGGTTTTCAGGTTTCAGACTCTTCTCAAAGGTACTCACTGGGTACAGTCTGAATTAATTGGGTAACTGGTTGTAAAATTTGGCAGCGTTGCGTTGTATGAAAAATATCTTGTGTAAATTGCAATGGAGTGAGGAGGAATAACAAGAGGACGTTCATTGCCGAAAACGTCTTAAATTTTGTAAAAAGATGTATGGGAGTTTCCGTTACAAGAACTTTGTGGGTTATTGACAGCCAACCAGAGTTATTGAATTCTGTACTTATGTGATCAAATTTCCGAATACCGTAGGAGAATCGAATGCATGAGTTTTGTATTCTTTGCATACGATACTGATCAGACTTCAGGAGGGCAGGTCCGTAGACGCTATCGCAATATAACAGCTTGGATGTTATCAATGCTTCGCATAAAGGACGCTCAAGTGTTTGGAAAGAGTTGTCTAAGAATGTTGAAGGATGCCAGGCAAAGATGGCTCACATGTTTGCATTCTTTGACTATAGGCAATATATCATACCCGATTTTTAAACGTTATCATACTCGATATTTATTTTCATATTCCTGCAAGTATACGCTTTTGTTTACTGAGTATTTTTTTGGCGTTTACAGAGTTACCCCATAAGCAAACATGGTAAGTGAGGTAACTGTAAACTAGCGAGTAGTAAATCTTAATAAGAGCGTTCAAATTTGACAATTTTTTTAAGTTGCCCAATAGCGTAGTATGCAGAGTTGAGTTTCTTACCCAAGTGCTCTATGTGTGCATCCCAGCATATAAATTGGCCACGATAACACCTAGAAACCCCACCTCTGAGGCACATGCTATACTAGGTATGCAAATAGCAGACTCACCTTTTTTACATCTGAAATGCATATAAACTGTTTTGTCAAGGTTCAGTTTCATACAACTATTATTACACCACATGTGAAAAGTATCAACAGTATACAATCTGTACATGTAGCCCTTTAGCGGTATCTGATGTGATCACTACTGAGGAGTCATCCGCGTACATTATCATCTGTTCATGGATATGTTCAGGCAAATCATTGACAAATAAGGGAAACAAAAGCGGTCCCATTACAGATCCCTGTGGCATACCCATATCTATATCATACATTTCATACCTTTCAGTTGCAATTTGCACATAAAAACTTCTCCCAGATAAATATGATTCTAGTAAGTCCAACATTGATCCCCTTATAACATAAGCATAGAGTTTTTCCCTAACAAATTCCTTTTTGATGCCACCGAAGGCTCTGGTTAGATCAAAGAAAATACCTGCCACAGTGTCCATGAACTCAAGGGTAGCTCCCTCAGTTGATCTTCCTGGTCGAAATCCAAATTGATAATTGGACAAGATTTTATTATTTTCTAGAAATATAATTATCCTACTATGATATGCCCGCTCAAAGATTTTTTAAATTACATTTAGCAGGAAGATTAATCTATAGTTGTCAATACAAGTAGGGTCTGCTTTTTTGTATACTGGGATTAGCTTACTCAATTTTAGAAGTTGATTAAGAATGTAAGAGGTTCAGAGATCACATCAATTATATGTTTGATAAGTATCATATTAATTCCATCATCACCTACAGAGCGTTTATTACTAATATTACTGACAATGTCTACAATTTCCGAATTAGTGACAGGAAGGTAAGCAAAACTTCTTGATGACCAATTAGTAGTATAGGTACAATAGGCGAGATCACAAACTCGCAAACTTGCCACATATGTGCTTGAAGTTGAAATATAGTGATAAAATATTATGTGTGCAAAGTTTTTCCTAGAAGATATTGTGTAATATTCGAATAAACGCTGCTCTAAAACCCTCAAATTCAGTGAGACATTCAAACAGCGTTATTGCCGCTTCTTTTGACCTCATATGTCCAATGATTTGGCATTTACTTGAGTTGCCAGTGTCACTATTTTGAGGAACTTCTGAGGAAATATTATTCTGTTTCATCCTATGAATAAAACAGAACTTCTATCAGCATATGTGATATTGAAAAAGACAACCATTCTTGATTTAGTTATTCTTGAATGATATATGTTTACCGAGTGCTTTGTCATTATTCACATTGGGAAGAAGTATTTTGAATAACACTTGGCAACGCTGTAAATCCTGGCACTCTCGTGAACCGGGGAGTTGCCAGTGTTATTATTTTGCGGAACTTCTGACGAAGAAATGTTAGTCTGTTTTATCCTATGAATAAAACAAAACTTGTGTCAGCATGTGTTATATTGAAATGAAGACTTAGTATTTGATAGCTGTTCTTGATTTAGTAATTCTTAAATAATATTTATGGATACCGAGTGCTATGTCATTACTTTTTCAGTCTGCTTACATTGTAAAGAAATATTATGAATAACGCTTGGCAACTCGGCGATCGGCCATAGTTCTGAACCTGTTACGTCACATCCTGGCGCGGTTTCCGCAGTGTTCAAACAGGAACATTTCTTTGGGAGTTTTTTAGAAACAACCACTTTGAAAAAAAAATTGAAAAAAACTCCAACCACTTTTCTCATCGTCCTGGACATTGTGGTATTTTTTCCAAAAATTTGTGATCTCGCCTATTGGTAGTATTTTCCCTGAAAAAAATGTTTTAACTCCACAGTTTTATCATTAAAGTTTGCCGCGAAGTGATGGTGAAGCGATCTACTTTCAGTTATTATTTCGTCATTTATATTTAGTTTAATCTTATCTGAAGCCTGCCATATGCAAATTACAGGGGAGATAAAAATAAAGTTGAATTTAAAACCGTTCGGCATAATTAATTGATATCCATACTAATAATAGTCCATTGTCATATTTAAGACAAGATTGACTCCTAATTCAATCAAATTATACACAAACACCAAGAAACGTGCCGGTGCGAAGTTGTGGAAGACACTATTGACAGTGCATGTAAGATTTGGCACTTAGAGCGTTTTGAAATAAACTTCATATTGTCATCCGCTTGCGGCAGCACTCTCGGCCCAGAATTTTGTGTGCAAGTGAAGCAGAGCACTCAGACCCAATTTTCGCCTCTAAACATTCATGGACAAATGTGGCATTTTTTGCTTTCTACCAACAGTATTGTTGACAATGTTCCAAATTGTTTACTGTTTGTTATCATTGCTCTCTTTTTTATTTTTCGTTATTAGACTATTGATCTTCTTATACTTTCGATAGTATTCTCAGATGCTCTCGTTATTCAGACTGCGAGCCCTACTATATGATTTTTTGAGTTGCTTACCTTCATCATGAATCTCTTGGTCATACCATTTATTATTATTTGCATATTCATTCACCTTCTTACTGCTCATGTGGCAACTCGAATCAATGGCAAAGTTTAAAATTTCCTAAAAACTATGAAAAGCTTCATTCATTCCTCTGTGCAAATGTAAATATACTTCATCAAAACTCAACCTCAATAGGTCTTGCCTTACCATATATAGTGGTTCCAAAGTCGATTGAATTAGCTGAAATTGCTTCTAGAGAATATGTTTCCCAATTCTTTCAGTTTCCTGATGATATTGGAAGCGTAAAATAGATCTTCGTCGACAGAAATATATTGAAGACCTAGTGAATACGATGAACATAATTCATTTTGTGTAAAAGCTCGTTTCTTAACCCAAAACAGAGTATGGGTTTTCGGAATCGAAGTTTCATGCCTTCTTGATGATATTATTGGACTTATAAGGAAAACCTGGTAGAAGTTGTATATGTTATTTTATCATATTGAAAGGTGGTACAGTATTTGACGAATGGAGTTCAAACATTTTACTTCTTATATGTTCGCTCATGCATGCATCAAAGATTTTTCCGTTATTTATTTCATTTATTATATACGAACAAATGTTTCATAAAATAAAATGGAATTTGTTTCGACCAAGTTACGACCCAACGTTATAGAAGCAGCATTTACACGATTAATATTCTCGTAGCTGTGCTTGTGTGTTTGTATGTATTGAAATGTTGCAACTCGATCTATTTTCAAATTTGCTATGTGCTTATGGTCCATAGCAACATCTTTTTTTTATTGTATACCATCCAACAGAAATCCATTTACATGGTGGGAAAATTACAGGTACAAACAAATTCAAGTATAAAAAAAGAGTTCAGATATGTGACATGATAAAAAATAAAATAAAAATAATATCAAAATCTATTTTTTTTTAGTGAAGCAATGCTGCAAGAAAAGATATCACACCTATCATTGATATAATTGTAATTATTGTGGATGCTTCGGGGTAAAAAAGCTTGTATTGCCTTGAATTTTGCATACTTTGGCCATATAAAAATCAAAGCCGATATATTCCTCCTATTTGCAAGAGGAGTAAGATTTATTCAAATTCAAATGATGTTCAACTTATACAGTAAAGGATTCGTATAAAAATAATTCTTCCAGAAATGGGTAAAAGACACCATAGGCATACAAGGGCCTGTATTGTGCTCTTTTACTCATTCATGAAAGAAATGTGAAAAGTACAATTATTTTATGATAGAACTAATTAGTGAATTGGTACATTATTATAGAGATTAAGTAAATTGTGATACTGATACTAAATAAATTTAATAAGCGGATGTCGGGTTGTCGGGAAGAAACGGCAATTGTTTTTCTCAATTTTTTTAATTAACCAGATTCTCGATTAGATAGTGTTTAAGGGTGGTTTTGATGTTGTTGATATTCTTCAGGTTTGTTGGAAGGATGTTATATACCGGGTGACACAGGATATCGGGCCACCCCTGTAACTTCTGCATTCGTGAACGGATTTTTCTGAAATATAAGCAACCATTTCGGATTTGATCAATTACAATCCAATATGGCGGACTTCCGGTTTTTCTGCAAATGCCAGCAACTTTGTTTTTTCAAATAGAACACCCTGTATATTTTTACATATTCAAGTTCAACAGGTCAAAACTAGTCCAAACCTCATGTCAAATGTCATTTTTTTGAAACAATTGAAATTAAAATTGTTTTTTTATTTTACCTCGTGGATAAATGAGATTTGGTCAAGGATATTCACAATGAGTCGCACATAACAGAGAAACATAATTTTTTCTGAAAAATTATTTTTTGTGTCATTTATTGATGAATCAATTCAGTCACATCACATTTTGATCAAAAATTATTTTTTTTCAAATGAAACCCCTATGGGCCACATACCTGTCTCTCTAGAACATTCATTGAGGAAAAAAATGACATATCATTTTTGTATTTCGGTGCAGTAACAAATTGTATACATTCAAAAATCTACAACTAGTTCATGAGTTTCCTTGCATTAATTTTTAAAAGGAAAAAATTGTTCGAATAATTTAGAAATGTAAAATCAAAATTATAGGTTCACAAGAAGTGAACAGGTTGATATGTGAGAGATAAGTGCCATGTGAAGTGGAATGAATAGAAAAATCGAATTTAAACGGTTTTCTTCACATAAAGGATTCAATATAAAATTGAACCAGAGAAAGGTAGATCTCAGGTGAAAAACAACTACTTTCCTGGCAAATACCACGCAGAACGTTGAATGATATTCACCTGAAAATCCATGCATACTTCCATAAAATATCAATGGACATTGAATGCAAATGTTTCTTTCTGATAAGCTCGATTATGTTTAATTTAAGTCGTGTTCACCTAACAACCGCATACCGGTTTCAGGCTTCTTGGCCCTCATCAGTACGGAGTAGTCAACCAGCCAAAAGTCCAAAGAACTCTGGCTGAAGTGAGACACAACGTAAACAAACCATCATCGATCTTGTAACACCTATAGGTACGCCGGAAAAGATAAACTTTAACTGGCGGTACCTAGTGACAGAAAGAAACACTCGAAAATCTCCCACCTCGATAGGTTTCTAAATAAAAGATTCCTTCAGTAGGAGTGGCAAGCCCGTCTAGCATATAGTGAGAGATAAGTTCCTTGTGATGTGGAATGAATAGAAAAATCGAATTTAAACGGTTCTTCACATAAAGGATTCAATATAAAATTGAACCAGAGAAAGGTAGATCTCAGGTGAAAAACAACTACTTTCCTGGCAAATACCACGCAGAACGTTGAATGATATTCACCTGAAAATCCATGCATACTTCCATAAAATATCAATGGACATTGAATGCAAATGTTTCTTTCTGATAAGCTCGATTATGTTTAATTTAAGTCGTGTTCACCTAACAATCCGCATACCGGTTTCAGGCTTCTTGGCCCTCATCAGTACGGAGTAGTCAACCAGCCAAAAGTCCAAAGAACTCTGGCTGAAGTGAGACACAACGTAAACAAACCATCATCGATCTTGTAACACCTATAGGTACGCCGGAAAAGATAAACTTTAACTGGCGGTACCTAGTGACAGAAAGAAACACTCCGAAAATCTCCCACCTCGATAGGTTTCTAAATAAAAGATTCCTTCTCAGTAGGAGTGGAAGCCCGTCTAGCATATAGTGAGAGATAAGTGCCATGTGAAGTGGAATGAATAGAAAATCGAATTTAAACGGTTTTCACATAAAGGATTCAATATAAAATTGAACCAGAGAAGGTAGATCTCAGGTGAAAACAACTACTTTCCTGGCAAATACCACGCAGAACGTTGAATGATATTCACCTGAAAATCCATGCATACTTCCATAAAATATCAATGGACATTGAATGCAAATGTTTCTTTCTGATAAGCTCGATTATGTTTAATTTAAGTCGTGTTCACCTAACAATCCGCATACCTTTCTCTGGTTCAATTTTATATTGAATCCTTTATGTGAAGAAAACCGTTTAAATTCGATTTTTCTATTCATTCCACTTCACATGGCACTTATCTCACTATATGCTAGACGGGCTTGCCACTTCTACTGAGAAGGAATCTTTTATTTAGAAACCTATCGAGGTGGGAGATTTTCGAGTGTTTCTTTCTGTCACTAGGTACCGCCAGTTAAAGTTTATCTTTTCCGGCGTACCTATAGGTGTTACAAGATCGATGATGGTTTGTTTACTGTGTCTCACTTCAGCCAGAGTTCTTTGACTTTGGTGGTTGACTACTCCGTACCGATGAGGGCCAAGAAGCCTGAAACCGGTATGCGGATTGTTAGGTGAACACGACTTAAATTAAACATAATCGAGCTTATCAGAAAGAAACATTTGCATTCAATGTCCATTGATATTTTATGGAAGTATGCATGGATTTTCAGGTGAATATCATTCAACGTTCTGCGTGGTATTTGCCAGGAAAGTAGTTGTTTTTCACCTGAGATCTACCTTTCTCTGGTTCAATTTTATATTGAATCCTTTATGTGAAGAAAACCGTTTAAATTCGATTTTTTTTTCTAGGTTGATATGTTATTAATTTACGGAGAATGTCTTGAAAACATTGTCGCCGCTTGTCAGTTATACGCTGAACGATACCCACAGAGAAGAACACCCACGAAGAACCATTTTCAAAAATGTGGAGAGAAGATTCCGAAAAAAACCCAACAATGGAGAAGATGATCGTAAGTGAGGAGGCAGAAAGGAATGTTTTGCTTATGTTGATTTTGATCCAACCGCTTCGACGCGGGAATTGGAATACCAATGCAATGTCAGTCGAGAAAACGCTAGAAGGATTTGAAAAAAACACCATTCTCGTGCTTATAAGTATAACTTACACAATTAGTTGACATGATTCAGAGATGTTGTTTTCCACAGCTTACTAAGTTGAAAAATTATTCGAACTGCCAGAAAACTCATGAACTAGTTGTAGATTTTTGAATTTATACAATTTGTTACTGCATTTAATTTTTTTCCTTAATGAATGTTCTAGAGAGACAGGTAGGTGGCCCATAGAGGTTTCTTTGAAAAAAATTAATTTTTGATTAAAATGTGATGTGATTGAATTGTTCAACCAGTAAATGACACAAAAAAAAATTTTTCAGAAAAAAATAAGTTTTTCTGTTATTCCGACTCATTGAGAAATAGCTTTGACCAAATCTCATTTATCCACGAGGTAAAATAAAAAAACAATTTTAATTTCAATTGTTAAAAAAAAATTACATTTGACAAAGGTTTGGAGTTGTTTTGACCTGTGGAACTTGAATATTAAAAATATACAGGGTGTTCTATTTGAAAAAACAAAGTTACTGGCATTTCCAGAAAAACCGGAAGTCCGCCATATTGGATCGTAATGTGATCAAATCCGAAATAGTTGCTTATATAACTGTACCAAATTCCAGAAAAATCCGTTCACGAATGCAGAAGTTACACCCGGTGTCACCCGGTAGTTTAGGACCAAAGAAAAAACAAATCTCTGCGTATGGCTTTTTCTGTAAATTTGGTTGTTGGATGTTAGACTTTTCTGAGAATCTTGTGAGCCTGGGTGTGGTTGTTCTGAATCTGTTAATATTTGTAAATATCCATATTAAGCACTGATAGCTGTACAGGCATCTTAAGTTCAGTACTTTCGCTTCTTGGTGAAGTTTTTCCGTTGAGAAACACCATTTTTTTTCAATATTATTTTTAGTAACGAGTTTTGAAACGTTGAAAGTGGCGTAAAAAGAGCAGACAGTCATTTTGAATCAGTTGTTTGAATATGTGATTTTGGGCATGTCAGGTGATAAGTTCTCCTGAAATTATTGTTCTTAAATATTTTTTGATGAATGAATCGATAATAACTGTTTTTGTACTGCTTGATCGAAACCATCGATATCTACCGCTGGTTTTATCAATTTTCGCTGTTTCGATGGACTGCTAAATACTTCACCTCCATTAGACTTAGAGAAGCGATACGGTTTATAATCGAATTCAAGGCAACCTTCAGAAATAAAAAAATCGACAAATATTTAACATAACCTAACATTTATATATATATATATATATATATTCAGTAGTTTCTTGACCACATATATTTTTTTAATTTTTGGAATAAAGGTCTATTCAGTCTATTCATATAATTTATCTTAACTACGTTTCGACATGGTATTTGTCATCTTCAGGTTAAACTAAAATTAAAGATATGGAGTTTAAGACAAGCGGCTAAAAAAAAATACAGTCCGGCCCATATACTAGAACTCAATATAAACAATCTGGTGTACCTACTTATGAAGAGGGTAAAAATGCATGAAAGATAAACAAACCATTCCCGATAACTTCGTCGCAGTCACAATACAATAATTTTCGTACGATGCGAACGCCTAATTCAAATAATATAATTTGTAAGTGAATACTCATAAATGTTACAGATATTTTTATATTGAGTTAAATAACGTGTTATATTTCGAACCATATGTTGTTAAAGAATTATTTTAGTGCATGCATTTCAATATTGTGTTAAGTTAAATAAAATTTAAACCGAAACGTAGTTAAGAAAATTATATAATAGATAATCAGACCTTTATTAATTGAAAAAAAAAATATGTGAAGAAACCTTATTTTATTGTCTTTAGTTCACATGCAAAACACTAACGTAAATACTTTGGCAATTACTTTATGCGGAATGAGCCGAGTCAATCAATGAGCCGCAAAGTGACGTCAACAGCCAAGAGCGCGACATCGAATAATAAAAAAATGCTTGGACATGCCGCGAACGCCGTGGTCTTACTTCCAGTAATAATACTTGTATTCAAATAAAACAATAACTTGTATAATTTACACGAATTTGGCTTTCATATTGAGCACATTCTACATCTTCATCTGTAGGTCAAATTTATCATCTACAATGCCTGGACTCTGGACTATATTAATTTCTTCTTTATTTACTTGCTGACCATAAGAAAGTGGCGTAAAAAGAGCAGACAGTCATTTTGAATCAGTTGTTCGAATATGTGATTTTGGGCATGTCAGGTGTGGTTTTTATCGTTTGTATTCCTACGGAGAAATATGAAAAGTGTTTGCACAAAGATGCGAAGAAGAAAGTCAAGATAAATGATATCCCCAAATTCATACACTATGAAAAATACACTGGAGAAACCGAGAGGCTTCTCAAGAAACCCCAGCTTCCTACGGGTGGATCAAAATGTAGTCCACAGTCCATGGAGAGGGTGAGTATACATTTTTTTCTATCAATGTTTTGATTTATCTTAATAATTGCGACACCCTAAAGATTTCAATTGATTCCTCCTTCATAGTGCGAAACCAATAAAGAGTTTTCAAAAGTAATCACTTTCAAAAACCATTCGAAAACAGTTTTTTGTAAATGTATCGAAAAGTAATTGCTGAATGATATGAATTTTATTTTCAACAAATATATGTTGATTCAATAGTATTTCCACGGTTAAATGCATGAAAACAAACCACCGAACCCTAATTTAAAATTAACAATTTCTACGAATATTGAACAAAAGTAATTTTTTACACGTTAAAAACCAAACAATACGTTGGGAAAATTCAACCACCTAATAATCACTTCATTTACGCTTTCGTGGTCTAATCAGATAATAAGATATTTGCAACCAGTAAAATTTCCCCAAAAAATTCGTTAATTTATATGCTATTGAATATTTAATATTTCTGGAGAAATAATGAGAGTTTTGCGGACCATACCAAATTTTCGAGTTGTATTGCTGACTAAAAGAGGTAGTTTTGAAAAATATTAAGTTAATGAAACCATCAACTTTTCTTGTTATGAAAACACTTAAACCTCTTACATGGTCTTGAAAATTTATGAAAATTTTTAAATTGAATAAAATGAATCCATCATGTATTTAGGAATGACAACTCATAAACATCTCATATGCAACTTGCACATTGGAAAACTTTGTATCACGATATAGATTCAAATACCTAGTGAGGTTTCAGAAGAAAATCCTCTACAAAAGATTTATCATGCATTGAATCTAGAATTACATATGAAATGATAGGTAGTGCACTGAAAAATCCATATTAAAAATCTTGGAAATCTGCAAAAAACATTTCTGAGAATGAATTAAAAATAGCGGATAGATGAGATTTAATCTTCTATTTTACGAATGAACATTTTTTCATGGATTGAATTCCCAAGTATATGAACATTCTCATTATATGAGAACAAAATCAATCATTATAGAACTCGTGTTCCATTAAAGTCCATAGCACATCTGAATTATTCTTTAATAATATAGATCCTGAATTAAGAAACATTAATACTATTGATTATTGACAAAAAAAAACAAAAGTACAAAAATATACAATATCTGAGTATTCAACCTTTTAAAAAACTTACTTGTGACATTTTTCAAATCTTATTTGATTTATGAATTCATTATATAACTTCAACAAGTAGGGTTTGTAAAAAATATGTTTTTTTAAGGCAGTGTTGTGGAAAACGATTTATTTAGGTGAATATGATCTCAACGGGAAACAGGATAACAGGATAACGGAAAACGGGATACGGAAAGCGGGCAAAGCCACAGGCACAATTTAGATGGAAAAACACATAGAAAAACTACAAAAAATACAAATTCCACACGGACGTCTCGGGTACCAGCTATATATCTATACTATTATAAAACTGTAATTGTCTGTTTGTTTGATCGAGCATGACGCAAAAACTACTGGACCGATTTTGATGAAACTTTATGTGTTATTGGTTATGATTAGACTTAAAAACTGGAATGTATTTTCATCTCGCTACGATGACGAGAACCGGAGATTAATAATAAAACCACATTTTTTCACAACCAAGTGCAACCAATGTAGGGTGAGTACCTATTTCAAGTTTATATATAACTTATATATATATATATATATATATATATATATATATATATATATATATATATATATATATATATATATATATATATATATATATATATATATATAGAATGAGTATCTATCGGGGATTCGGTCTTGAAGAAGGTAAACTCTTTTTTGCTACCCGAGCTTTCGCAAATCTTTATTTGCTTTTTCGAGGGCTACAAAGTAAAAATATGGACATAAAAATATTTGAGCAATAAAAGTATACATACTGTGCAATTTGAGATTTTCTTTGGACATCAAAGATTAGGAACATATTATATAAGTATAAAAGTACAAAGGAAAACTTAAAAGATGTTTTGACATGAAAATTTGATCACTGACAATCATTAATCATGGATGTCATATGAAATAGGTATATACAGAGGAGTTTTAATTCAGGTGTTTTCAAATGAAGAATGGCATATGAAATGGTATATACAGAGGAGTTTTAATTCAGGTGTTTTTAAATGAAAAGTAGGTACGAGTAAATTTTACTTAAGTTATCAATATCAGTTTTTATTCATATCAGTTTGTAATTTAATTTCAGCCATTTCTAAAAAAAAATCTTTTTATTCAATTTTTTTCAACATGTAAGATTTTGGCACAATCATAATTCATGATGTGATCGTTATCCATGACATGTTTAGTTAAGGAACAAGAGTTTTCTTTTGAAGTTCTGCAATTACTTTTATGTAATGCTATTCGTGATTTTAAACAATTTTTTGTTTGGCCTAAATATTTTTTATTGCAATTTGAACAAGGAATTTCATAAACCACGTTAGACTTTTCGGTGATATGATCTTTTTGTTTCAATTTAGTATACAAGTTTTCCAATGGTTTTATTTTCTTTTGTGCAATTTTCAAGTTTTTCTCATGTTTGAATCATTTATAATTTTAGTAGAAGTTCGGAATGTAAGGTATCGAGAATATGTGATATTATAATTTCATTTTGATGCTTCTGTTTGAATGACATCAAATAGTATTATATAATTTTTTTTTTTAATTTGAAGGATATGAATTATTGGAAAGTATTTCATATAATAATTTTATATTTTTCTCCCTTAATGTGGGATGTGATATTTTCTCAATTCTGTGTTTAAGACATAATACAAGATTGAACTTCATTTTTTTCGGGTGACTAGAAAGGTAGTTTATGTATCTTCCTGAACTAGTGGGTTTTAAGTACCAATCCAGTATTATGGTATTATCTGATGTTCTGATTAGGAGAGTATCTAAGAAGGGTACAGAGTTATTATGTTCTTTCTCAACCGTAAATTGTATGAAAGGATTATAGCTATTGAAAATAGACTGAATATTATTTACATGATCTGTTGGTACTGCACATATAATATCATCAACATATTTTTTAAGAAAAGGGAGTGTAAATTGTAATTTTGGAATACATGCATCTAACAAATCGTCCGATAGATACTCATTCTATAATAATAACCGGTCGAGATATTTATATATATATATATATATATATATATATATATATATATATATATATATATATATATATATTATATATATATATATATATATATATATATATATATATATATAAGCCGTCATAAAGTTGGCTATATATGGAAAAAAAATTGTTATTAAAATTTCTGAAAAACTCTAATGGCGGTTCGTTTCTGCATGTCTGACAACTAAAAAATCCGTTGCGACTTATATCACGTGACCTCAGATTTGGCAGGAATTTTAAGAAAAGTTGTCTGTGGTCGCGAAAAATGACAAGATATCGAAAAAAAAAATTGAGAAAATGTGTTTGGAATCCAACGAGGACCCCATGTACCAATTTTGAACCAGATTAAAAAAAAACAAAAATGCCATTTTATTCATCTACCGTTACCAAGAAACATTATACAACCTTGTTTTATCGGGAAACAGCTTTAATAACCTGAATCACATAAGTTTGGGTCAAAACTAATCAAATATTTGTGGAATAGACATTTTGCTGCAGATTAATAATGAAAACACGATTTAGTCTTGTCACTAGGTGTAGTCATGCCCTGTATATTGATGCATATGAGCTTATTCAATATTCTCAACCCGTAAATAAAATGTAAACCAACTAATATTTGTAATTAAAACTTAATAATTCATGACTTATCCTAATTGAATTTAGTATTGTTTAGGTGGATGTGGAGAAATAAAAAAAAACTCTATAAACAAACAATGTGAAAATTCCCAATATTCTACGTGACCACCTTCGCGCTCCATACGTAGAATTATTCTGGAAAACATTTCGCAGCGAACATTTTTCAACATAGTTCTGTTGATCAGTGCTGCACAATTCCTTTTACAAATTTCTGAATGTTCTACATTTCGGGATGGGCTTTGTTTATAAACATTGCTTTTCAGGTAACCCCATTGGAAGAGATCACACGGCGTTAGGTCTGGAGATCTAGCAGTCCAAGGATAACCTGAATATCGACCTAACTCATTGTTCAACCACTCCCGCACTTCATTCGTAGAATGAATAGAAGCCCTTCTTGTTGAAAGAATAAACGAATCCGCTCTTGTAATGGTAGGTTCTCGATAAATGTAGATATCTCGGTACGTAAAAAGTTCAAATACCGCTCGCCATTTAAATTTTTTCTAAAAAAGAAGGGACATACAATTCGCTCATTTGAAATTACACACCATACATTAATTTTGAAACTATGTTGGTCCTTGGCTTCAATAATCAAATTAGGATTATGATCTGGCCACTATCTACAATTTTGAGAACTGAAGACACCATTTGAGGTTAAATTTGCTTCGTCAGAAAATAGCACATTTTTTGAGAAATCATGAATGTCTTCTAATATTCCCTGGAACCATACACAAAAATAAAATCGAGCGTCATAATCCCTGTCTCGCAGTACTTGCACAAATTTTGGTTAGTATGGGTGAAATTGATTTAGCTTTGAAATCATCTAATAGAGGTTTGAGATATTTCTGCCTTTTCTGCCATAATTTTCGTCGAAACTCTTGGTGTCCTAGTGACTGTCAGTAAAACATTGTTTACATTATTTTCATTATTTACAACAGGATTAACGTGAACACTTTTATATTTGTTTTCAACCGAACCAGTTTCCTTAAATTTTTGCAATATCTTTGCCACCATAGTAAAATGCAAATTTTGGTCTGGATGCGCTCCATTAGAAATTTCAGCTACTTCTCTTCGCCATATAGCAATACTATTTCTGTTTTTTTTGTATACTCAGTTTTGGAGCCATTTCTATTGATAGATTGAAAAAGACAAAAACTGATAAAGAACGAAAACTCCAACAAAATTGCCAACAAGTTATTGTAACATTTGTTATTGTACAACAAAAGTAGATCTTTCTTCAAAGCCGTCTTATAGAATTCAAAAATCTAGCAAAGTCATTGAAGTTCAATTTTACTAACCAATATTAAATTTAGCAAGGATAAATAATGAATTATTAAGTTTTAATTACAAATATTAGTTGGTTAAAATTTTATTTACGGGTTGAGAATATTGAATAAGCATGTGCATCAATATACAGGGCATGACTGCACCTAGTGACAAGACTAAATCGTGTTTTCATAATTAATCTCCCGCAAAATGTCTATTCCACAAATATTTGATTAGTTTTTACTCAAACTCAAGTGATTTAGGTTATTAATGCTGTTTCCAGATAAAACAAGAATGTATAATGTTTCTTAGTAAGGGTAGAGGAATAAAATGGTATTTTTGTTTTTTTTTTCAAGCTGGTTCAAAATTGGTCTTCGTTGGATTCCAAACACATTTTTTCATTAAAATTTATCGATATCTTATCAATTTGACCCATTTTTCGGCACCACAGACAACTTTTTCAAAATTCCCGCTAAATCTGAGGTCACGTGATATAAGTTGCAACGGATTTTTTAGTTGTCAGACATGCAGAAACGAACCGCCATTGGAGTTTTTCAGAAATTTCAATAACAAATTTGTTTTCCCATATGTAGCCAACTTTATGACGAACACTGTATATATATATATATATATATATATATATATATATATATATAATATATATATATATATATAATATTGAAGATTGTAAACTTCCCTACTATTGATGGTAGGTGACGAAATCGTCAAAGATGACGTCACAAGGCCATTGTGACCAATAATTTTAAACGGAACCCTACGGCAAGCGACAGCTCTTTTGAAAGGTATCGAAAAAACCTATTCAATGATACTAATTTTGTTTGTGTTCATGGCAGTTTTAATGGCTCATTAGTAAACATTAAAATTTAAATTCCATTCAGTATGATATTAATTACAGATTTAAGAATCAGTATCTACTTAAAGAAATTGCTCGAAGTGACCTCCATTTACCTCCTGACAGTGAAATATCCTATTTCTAAACTCTTCTCGTACTTTTGCAAATGTGTCTGCGGAAACAGCCTCACATTCTGCAACAATACGTTGTTTTAAAACGTCAATATTGTCAGGTTCAGTGGCGTAAACCTTCGATTTGAGGTACCCCCACAGAAAAAAATCCAAAGGTGTGAGGTCCGGTGATCGAGCTGGCCATTCCGTTGAACCTCGTCGTCAAATCCATCTACCACGATACTCCTCATCCAAATACCGTCTTACTGCACCGTAATAGTGTGGAGGAGCACCATCCTGTTAGAATTTTATTTCCAAATTGCCGAATTCATCTGGAATATCTTCCAAAATTGCAAGGATTAACGGTTCTATTGCGTTTTGCAACAGCTCCAGATAAAACTCACCAGTTAAATTAGTATTCAAAGAAAGAGGCCCAACGATGTGGTTTCCCAGGATACCTGCCCAAACATTCACCTTCTGGGTAAATTGGGTATGTGTTTCACGAAACAGGTGAGGATTTGCGTCACTCCAATACCTCACATTCTGTGTATTTACATTTCCATTCAGATAGAAAGTACTTTCGTCACTAAAACAAATTGTTTTGACATAGTCTGGCTGTTGGTTAATTTTAATTTTCACAAAATTCTAGTCTTCGGTCTGGGTCGTCGTCTGAGAGTTGATGAACCATTTTTAATTTGTATGGATGAAATTTGTTTTTTTCAACACCCTGTGTAATGTACTTCGACTGACTTCACAGGTAGATGCAACGTGAGTTGTTGAAGAAGTAGGATTAACTATTACTTCTGCCAGTATATCAATTTTTTCTCATCAGAAATTTGTGGCCTGCCAGATCGTTTCGCATCATTAATACTACCCGTTGTTTCAAACTAACTAAGAAGCTCTCTTAAATAAGTCCTCGAAACGGGGCGATCGGGAAACCTCTCATTAAAAATGCATTCTGCTGCATGAATATTTTGTCCAGTTTCACCAAGAATTAGGATCGCTGCTACTTTATCACCTAGAGCACGTACCAATTCACTTTTTGAAGCACTTAAACGTTCGGCTCACAACAGTTTAACAAATTATTAAAATGTACAAAAATATCAAAAGTACCAAAAGCTGCTAAAACAGTTAAACGTTCGATCAACAATACACAAATTATTAAATGCACAAAAACTTGGGAAAATTAAATGTCAACATTGACTTTCCTCTCAAAGGATTGGATATGAGTAATTATGCAGCAGATACTGTAGCTCCATGTCAATACAACTTGTATGCTGTATCCAACCATAGTGGAACAACTTATAGCGGACCATAGAGAAACTAAAAATAAAGAGAGTTGTCAAACCTGCAGTAAAAGTTGGCACCACGTTTAGACAGTGGCGACATAGCTCGCAACTGGCCAAACTAAGTACAGTTGGTATAACCGATTGAGATAAGGCGGGTTTTTCAAATGTGTTACTTTTATATGATTGATATGGTATATATTTTATAAGTGATCGATTTGCCATTCTTGTATTCCATATGAATGGTTGTATCATATGAAATACAGGAATGGCAAATCGATCACTAATAAAATATATACAGTAATCGATTCGTAGAATCTGTTAGTTCGTTCGTGGTTAAAATAAAGTTTCAAAGTAAATCTTTATTTCATGATATCAAGAACAAAATTAAAGATCTTATTAAACAAGAATAATAAGTTGAACACTATAAAAATCATATCTAGGACAAGGTACAACTACAGACAAAACAATAATAAAACTCCGAAAAACAACAAAATTAAAAATATTCTTCAGTCTTCATCAAATCAACCAAAATAAAAACAAATTACATTTACAACAAACCTTCAATAATTTTGTTCATCTATTAGCACAAAGGAGAACGAGTAGCTATACTTAACAAATACTCCAGTTTGATGATAATCTTCGTACTTCCCCAAATGGTGATAGGAAATGGAAACTGATGGACGGAAATAAATATCAGTTTGTGAAAAAAATTCTGCAACTGATGGATGGAAATGAGTATCAGTTTGTGAAAAGCAGCTCATATTTTACCTTGTGAAAGAATATTTCGAGAATTTCAGCGTCAACTCGAATAACAAACATTCCATTTTCGACGTTGGGTTCATAATTTAAGTCCATAGTATAATTTCTATAATTAATTTTTCGATGACAATTAACAGTAGAATTATTCTGAAATTATTACGTGGTTTGTCATTTTCTGACAAATGTCGAAATTGGAAAATTATCATGTCAGTCGTCTGTTGATTGCGGGCAGCGCCTCCATGCGCGACTGGCCGTACCAAAAACTTGGTGGTCAAGATCGCCAAGGTTTCAAACCATAGACAAATTAAAAATAAAGAGACTGTTTGAAACATTGGCGATCTTGACCACCAAGTTTTTGGTACGGCCAGTCGCGCATGGAGGCGCTGCCCACAATAAACAGACGACTGACATGATAATTTTCAATTCGACATTTGTCAGAAATGCAAACCACGTAATAATCAAGTAATTCTACGTTAATTGTCATCGAAAATTAATTAGAAATTATACTATGGACTTGAGATATGAAACCAACGTCGAAAATGGAATGTTTGTTATTGAGTTGACCTGAAATTCCTCGAAATATTCTTTACAAGGTAAAATATAACTACTTTCACAAACTGATACTTTTCCATCCATCAGGTTGCAAAATTGTTCACAAACTGATAATTTCCGTCCATCATTTCCATTCCTATCACCATTGAATACGAAATTATCATCAAACTGAGTATTTGTAGCATACCTACTCGTTCTCCTTTGTCTAATTAAATCAACAAAATTATTGAAGGTTTGTTGAAATGTAATTTGTTTTATTTGGTGATTTGATGAAGACTGAAGTATTTTAATTTGTTGTATTTCGAGTTTTATTATTGTTTTGTCTGTAGTTTACCTTGTCCTAGATACAATAAAATGTGTTTTTATAGTGTTCAACTTATTATCTTGTTTATAGATCTTTAATTTTGTTCTGATATCATGAAATAAAGATTTACTGAAACTTTATTTTAACACGAATGAACTAACAGATTCTACGAATCGATTACTGTATATATTTATTAGTGATCGAATTGCCATTCCTGTATTTCATGATACAACCATTCATATGGAATACAAGATGGCAAATCGATCACTTACATATATACCATATGAATCATAAAAGTAACATTTGAAAACCCGCCTTATCTATCAGTTTACCAACTGTACTTAATTCCAGTGCGAGATATGTCGCCACTGTTAACGTGGTGCCAACTTTACTAGGCAATCTTATTTTAGTTTCTCTATGTTTCAAACAGTCTCTTTATTTTTAATTTGTCTATGTAGCGGACACTACACGGCTTACTGTAAGCACCCTCACGCAGGCATATGGCACGAGTACAATGACTCCAGAATATCACCGATATCATCACAATCCATTATAAGTGAAGAAGCATTCGTCCTTTTCTATGAGCAAGAGGACACCAACTTAGATTAGCTTTATTATAATTTGAATTGTTTTCAATGAAGAATTTGTAAATAACTATTACAAAAACGTCGAATTAGGGAGACTAACAAAAACGTCAGCTTATTTGACAACTATCCAGAGGCGGAGCTTGAATTTTGAATTTTAGTATTAACTGATTTAATTCATCACAGCTTTGCGTTTTCTTTAAGTGAGTTGCCAAAACTGCCATAAACACAAACAAAATTAGTATCATTGAATAGGTTTTTTCGATACCTTCCAAAAGAGGTGTCGCTTGCTGGAGGGTTCCATTTAAAATTATTGGTCACAATGGTCTTATGACGTCATCTTTGACGATTTCGTCATCTATCATCTATCATAGGAAAGTTTACAACCTTTAATATTCAGTTTCCAAATTTCACTTGTTTATGTATAATCGTTCCAAAAATAAGAGGGAGGGGACTTTTGAGAAGCACTGTATATATATATATATATATATATATATACATATATAAAACGGCATAACGGGATAACGGGGTAACGGGATAACAGCATAACGGAATAACAAGAAAGGGATACCGAATAATGTATAACATCATTTATTTATGAATATTATATCCTAGCTGGTAGAATCTATCCCAGTTATAAAACTGGTTATTTAACAAATAAAATGAGATAAAATGAGAATGAAATTTTGTCCGAGGGTTACATTCCAGGGTTAAGTACGTCCTAAAGAAGGAATATTTTACCGATTTAAATCTATGTAACTGTTAATAGAAAAAAAAAGCAGAACACCTCAATTTTATGTTATTTTTTGACCAAGGAGAAATGTTTTCATTTCTGAATTCCGCTACTCAGGCAGTAAAAAGTATCATAAAACCGATTATATCTGAAAACTACTCCCCGAATATATGAATAATTTTTATCTCTGAAATAATACATGTTTTAATTTAGTATTTCCTTGCAAAGTTTGAAATTGAAACTAGAAAAAGTTGGGTGTCAATACATAAAGAACACATTATCTCAACGAATATTATGGTTGGCAAAATTAACGTCATTTTGACCGAATAGGTCGGCCCTGAATTTAGCTTAGTTGAATTTTATGTCATATTATCGCCAGATTAACCAGTATTAGAATAAAGTAATTCGGATGTCGAACATTATAATGTCAAGACATTTAGCCTGATAGGTCAAATTGGCCTAATAATGGTCGTTTCAACCGATTCCTCACCGAAAATGAGGAGGAATAGAAAATTAGAAGTTGTAAGAAGAAATGAGGGATTTTTATTAAAATTCCATTTGCACTAATTATTATGGCTTTCTATCAATTAACTCACGTTAAGAAACGAGTACTGTTGACATGGCGCTATTCATTAAAATTGATTTTTACAAGTAATTCGCAAATTTCTGGCATCGAACCGCAGGCATATAAGACAGATGAAGCAGCACAAAGAAAAATATAGATAAGTGAATATTTCAATTTTTATATATGACACTGTCAATTTGAAAAAAATCGGCAAAATACGTATTTTTTTTAGATTCATTTCTTGTCATGCCCGAATTTTGCACCACAGGCGGTAAAAACTACCCCTATATCACGAAGATTATCGTTAATAGGTTAATTGAATTTTGCATGAAGGTTACATTGCATCCGAATCCTGAGGAGTCAAAACTATCCCTAATGATTCTAATATTTTTTTTATTTAATTTTGAAAATTATTTTCGTATCTGGATTGTGCACCCCAGGCGGTAAAATCTACCTGTTATAAAACAAGTTATATCTCGAAGAGTATCAGTAACAGAAAAATTAAATTTTACAAGAAGGTAACATTCCAAGGGCGTAATAAGAAAGGATTTTCCAAAATTCTAATCCTAAGAGGTTAAAATGCTTTTGAAATTTTTTAATGATTTTCAAATTGTAAACTGTCTATTTTTTGCATCGTGGAATATTTTCTTTTCTTCCATAGCTTCAATTTGATTCTAAAGATAGTTCTGAGACAATACATGAAGTATACATAATCCCAATCTATATTATGGTTGGCAAAATTGACGTCATTTTACCCTGGTATAGGTTGGCGCCGAATTCAATGAAGGGAATTTTGTCGTATTTTCGTCAGATTCACTAGTATTAGAAAAAAATAAGGTAATTTGGAAGTCAAGATTTGCCCCTTTCAATCTATTCATCAAATATATGGAATAATAAAATCGGGGAAATATGTTTCTTTTAATTCTATTCGCACTACTCTGGATTATTTTCAATTAACTTACGTTGGGGAACGATAAATGTTATATGGCGCCATATTTATCAAAATTGTTTTTTACAAATTTTTGTATCGGACCCAAAAAGCGTATTAAAATATGATCTTCCTGAAATTCACGCGGGCATAAGCTAGTACTATTATAAAATTGTAATTGTTTGTTTGTTCGAGCATAACGCAAAAATCACTGGACTGATTTTTATGAAACTTTTTTGCTTGAAAGCTATAATAATAACGTTTATCAGAGAGAGAGAGAGAGAGAGAGAGAATACAGTAAAAAAATACAATACAATAAAATATAAATGGAGAATACATACAGTAAGGTACAGTAGAATATAATATAAATAGATAGGCAAAAAGACTAGTAATGCTACTAAACGAGAAGAGAAATACCAGAAGGAATATTAACAAAAATATCCTTTGTGCGTAGCGAGATGTAGTTTAGATTACAATATAAATATGTAATGTGTTTATAATGTAATGAGATGTAATTTAGAATGTAATATAAATATAATAAATTAATAAATTAAGATAATCCATAATCGAAAGTCGAATATATTCATGATAATTGTATGAGAAACAAATCTGGATTTTTCAGTAATTACGTCTGGTTTATCAAGTCATGAATTGTTTTTCTTGTTTGGCTATTTAGCCAGTCCCTTAAGCAACGCTTAAAAGCATTATAGTCAAAAACTAGTATATATTTTCTTCCGCTACGATGACGGGAACTAAATATGTAATAATATAACCACATTTCTTCACAACCAATGGCAGTAAATATAAGGCGAGCTCCCATTTCAAGTATTTCTTTCCATATATGAAAGTGAAAAATATTGAGGGGACTGTTAAAAACAAAATGGAAGAAACTCAATGGACATTGCCCTCGAAGAAAAGTGTTAACCGTAAACACGTGTTTCGGGCTTTCGGCCCTCATCAGTACCGTGGAGACGTGCAAGGATGAACAACACTTGTTGACTCCGTTGATTTGTCTTTTACTACCAAGTGTTGTTCGTCCTTGCACTTCTCCACGGTACTGATGAGGGCCGAAAGCCCGAAACACGTGTCTACGGTTATCGCTTTTCTTTGAGGGCAATGTCCATTGAGTTTCTTCCAATATATATATATATATATATATATATATATATATATATATATATATATATATATATATATATATATATATATATATATATATATATATATACATATATATATATATATATATATATATATATATATATATATATCTTAATATATATAAATCCAGTGTCCTGATGTTTGTTCCCAGTAAACTCTTCAACAAGTCAACCGATTTCGATGAAAATTGGCATGTATCTGTAATTTTTTCCAACTTGAGAGATAGGCTATTTTTCATCCCCCCAAATGTTAAAGGTGGTCCACCCCTTAATTTTTTATTTTATTTTTTTGGTAATTTGTTTTTTTTATTTTTTTATGATACAACATTTAAAAATACATACAACCCTAAATTTTCACCCTTTTACGATCAACCCCTATTTTTCCATCGCGATTTTTATGTTTTTTTATTTTATCCACAGATCCGCAATAGGGTTGCAAGATGGCAATCGAATATAATAATTGCAGTACGATAAATTGAGAACGGGATAACGGGATAAATAAAAACGGGATAATAGGAAAACGGGATAACCGGCATAACGAAAAAACGGGATGACAGGATAAGGGGATAAGGGGAAAACGGGAATAACGGGATACTGAAAAATGGGATAACAGGAAAACGGGATAAAGAAAAAACGGGATAACGGGATGACAGGATAAGGGGATAACGGGAAAACGGGATAACGGGATAAAGCAAAAACAGGATAACAGGAAAATGGGATAACGGGATAACAAAAAAACGGGATAGTGTGATGACAGGATAAGGGGCTAACGGGAAAACGGGATAACGGGAAAACGGGATAACGGGAAAACGGGATAAAGAAAAAACCATAGCCACAGCAACACGTGGCCGGGTCTGTTAGTGTATATATATATATATATATATATATATATATATATATATATATATATATATATATATATGGGAGACGGGATAATGGGATAATGTGATAACGGGAAGCTAGATAGAACAACACAAAGAAAAATATAGGAAAAAATACAAATTCCATGCGGACGAAGTCGCGGGTACCAGCCAGTCTGAAAACTGAAAAATAAAATTCAAATATTGAATATTGATTATTTACGTAGGACCTCAAATAAACAATGCATCATAAGTCAATATGGCGAGTAGTAAAAGAGTTTTTTCGGTATGAAAATTATAATGAGAAAGGAGTGCTCAGGCTCCATCTTCCTTAGTACTCAAAATATCACTGAATATTTGAAAAACAATCAGATCAGTTATTCAAAAATTGATTGAAAGCGATTAATTCTCATTGAGAATGATGCAAACAATCACCAAATCCAAATATTTCTTATTTATACGAATACAAACAAACAAAATACCAACCATCAAATAATGAGAAAGATATAATATTTTCAGATACATTCAAAAAGTTTTCAAGTTATCACAAGCAATATATACTCTATGTTTAACCGACGAAACCAAAAAGGAGGAGGTTCTCTAGTCGACGCGTTTATTTTTTTTAACCGACGAAACCAAAAAGGAGGAGGTTCTCTAGTCGACGCGTATTTTTTTTTCACCGACGAAACCAAAAAGGTGGAGGTTCTCTAGTTGACGCGTATATTTTTTTTTATGTATGATCACGCATAACTTTACTAAGACGTCCGATTCCGATAATTCTTTTTTTAGTGGACAGGGTGTACTTCGAAGTTGGTCCCATTTTAATTTAAAAGATGAAATACACCCCTAAGGGTAGCAAAATGAAGGATATTGATCACTCACCCTCTGAATTCTGGTCCGTTAACCGATTCTATCAGGCATAACTTTGTACTGGGTTCTTCGATTTGGATTATTCTTTTTTTATTAGATAGGGTTTACCTCATAATTGATCATATTTGGATTTCGAATGGAATTATCCACCCTTACGGGTAGAAAAATAGGGAATAATTGATTTTTCACTTGTGAACATTGGCACACATATGTAGTTAACAATGACAGATCGCTAATGTCATTATTTTTGTTCTCCTACATCCGTCACAATCATTTTATTCTATGAGAGGTTGGAGTGATATACAAAGTAATGAAATAAACTAACCAGAACAACAAAAATAATTCGTATTACAACAAATAGTAAAAGTAGATAATCATATTATTCAACTGGTAATAGTTGAAGTAAGGTGGGTAAGTAAGTATTTTGGAAGTAGTCAAAAAACAAGTAGGTAGTGATTAGTAGATTTCAGCCTCAAAAAATTTAAAAATAAAAACTTTTTAACAAAAAATTAAACCGTCGAAATACGGAACTGAAAAGTAAAAAATAAAATAAATCTTCTTAGTCTCAATAACTAAGCTCGTAAACTAATGTAAGTAACTAATTTTGAGTCGGCGCCAAACGAACAATCAACGAAGATCCTCAAATTACTTCAAAAAAATTATCAGAATGTCACCGCGCAACTCGATGCCATCATTTTACGCCTTATCTAATTCATTTGCTTGTTTGTTTGGCGCCGACTCAAAATTAGTTACTTACATTAGTTTAGGAGATTAGTTATTGAGACTAAGAAGGTTTATTTAATTTTTTACTTTTTAGTTCCGTATTTCGTCGGTTTAATTTTTTGTTAAAAAGTTTTTTAATACTAGAATTGATTTCTACTCGATCTAAACAGAGAGAAGTTCACTCTTTAGTCAGAAAATGATTTCTAGAATTATTTTTTTAATCTAGCTAATCTCCCTTTAGGAATTTTTTCGAGAAATTTCTAGAAACCCAACCAAGCTCTTGATTCCCACTTTTCTCTTCTTTTTATTTATTGTCATTAATTTAGTTCAATTAATTGCTTATTAATTGTTCTTGTAGTATTTTGTTTATATTTTTCTAAATTTTGAATTCTGTATGAAAAGTTTCTGTTTTATTGATTTTTCGTCTCAATTTTTTTTCGAAATGTCTACACAAAATTTTGAATTAATTTTATTTGCTGATCATGAGACTTCTACGATATTTTATAAAGAAGTACCCCAAACGCCTGAACTACAGAAAGCTCGAAACCCGGTCACTTTAAATTGTTTTTCATAAAACGTTTTCGATTGTATTCTTCATAATATTTACCCATTAAGATATACATTTAATAATGAAATAAATAAAAACATATTTTTGTATATAAAATAACATATCCTGACTGACTGATTCATCGTCGCCGAACCTAAACCGTCAAAATTCCAAACCTAAGGGGTTAAAACTACCCCTGAGTATTTGATAAATGTATGATACATTCAATTTTACAAACAAAATCATTTGAACACGGGACATCTATAGGCATACCAAAATATTTTATAATGGCCAAATATCATTTCTTCTTTTGGCACAATTTATCATTAATTCAATTACATTTGCTATAATGTATATTTTCTCATTTGAAGCACTATACCAAACACAAAGTCGTGAATAATTGCAAAATTAATAAATAATGACACTGATTATATCTCTCTACTTACCATAGTACCTTTTTGTTAGAAAACCCACTCCACAGCAACATATGTCGTTATCTCATCCACTTTTTGCTACGTGCTCTTCGCTTCTACGATGCTTTTGGAATACTTGGCATTTTTAATGTATATTTTTGTTAAATAACGGGTATACAATCAAAATAAGAAATGTATATAACGAAAATAATGATAATAAATAGCAACAAAAATTGGTAAACTTTCGTGTATTTAGTCTGAAAAACATAATTCAAAAGGTCTTACAATAATTCAATCAAGATAATTGGGTTCCAAGGCCAAAGCCTTATGTTGACTAACACTTGATTTCAAAATCATGTGCAGTATTATTGGTGACTTTCTGCAAACATTACAAAAACAAATACCTCTATCGGATTATTCAATATTTGTTATCTCGCCCTCATCATTTTTGAACTATGTACGTTAAACTGAGAAAGCTGGGAAATAAATATAATTATATAGTGCAGTCCATGAGTATGGGATGAATGTATTTCCTTATTACATAATGTAAAGAAAATGAATTTTATTTACAAAACCACGACACGTGTTTCTCTACACACTTCGAGGTACATAACATCATTCCAGATTACCAATATGGTTTCCGGAACGGAAAATCAACCACAGACGCTGTAATGCAGCTGGTAGATAAGATCGTCATAGGATTTCAGAAACGTGTCCACACAGGAACAGTGTTCTGCGATCTTCAGGCGGCATTTGATTGCGTGTCACATGAAATCCTGCTTAAAAAATTGGAGTGGTTTAAATTTGAGGAAAACTCAATTAACCTAGTTAGATCATATCTATCGGAACACAGACAGTACGTTTTTTTGAATAATAAGGCATCTGATACCAAAGAAATAAAAAACGGAGTTTACCAAGGTTCGGTTTTGGGACCAATTCTATACTTAATCTATGTGATTGATTTCAAGACTGATGATGACTCTGAGATTACGCAATTTGCTGACGACACATCCTTAACGCTCCAAAATACAAACTACGAGGCTATAGTTAATGAAATGAAAGTAGCAGAATCGAATGCTGATAAATGGTTGACAAATAATAAATTAAAACTGAATACAAATAAAACGCAACATTACTTGTTTACACACAAACAACTGCCTATAGATCAAAATGAATCGATCAAATTTCTTGGGTTCCAAATGGATCCAAAGCTCTCTTGGGAAAAACATGTAGATTTTATTTGCAAAAAATTGGCAAAGAGCATTTATGTTATGAGAAGTTTAATGGACATTTCATCTCCACAACATGCTCTTTCCATTTACCATCGAGCTGCACAATACCACCCCGTCTCATGTGGCATTACAATTCAGCCGACTGGGAAGGTCTTCGTATGTTTTTCTCAGCGTTTCCATGGAAGAGAGTTTGTTTCTCTTCAGTAGATCCAACACGATGTGCTGGTACAATTTCTGAAATCATCATGTTGGGGATGCAAACCTACATACCGAATACCGAAAGAAGAACATCATCCGATAAGACCTGGTTTAACAGAAACTGCTCTAGAGCTGTGGCTTCCAAACAGGCAGCATACCATCGATGGCTAAAAAATCTGGGCCCTGAGACCAGAGCAGCATATGTCGAGGCTATAGGCATATGCAAAGAGACAATAGAATGCTCAAAAGATGCCCACAATGCCAAAATAAGATCAAAACTTGCTGAATGTCCTAACGGATCCCGTTCATTTTGGTCTTTCGCCAAAGCTGTGGGAAGTAACTTCACTTCCAGCTCATTTCCTCCTCTAACCAAAGAAGATGGAACACTAGCAACGACTGCCCAGGAGAAAGCCAATATCTTTGCGCACCTATTTGCTGGAAATTCCACTCTGGATTCATCGGGAAAACAATCCCCGAACATTACACCTATTGACAGTCACATGCCCGAGATCACCTTTCGCCAACGTACTATCAGAAAGATTTTGCTGGGTCTCAACACCAACAAAGCCTGTGGATCTGACGGAATCCGCCGATTGTTCTCAAGAAATGTGCCTCCGAACTAACACCTGTTCTTTGCAAGTTGTTCAACCACTCTTACAATTTGGAGGTATTTCCGTCCAATTGGAAAATTGCAAGAGTACAGCCAGTCCCTAAAAAAGGCAAAAAGGCCCTACCTAGCAACTACAGACCTATCGCACTGCTATCTATTATTTCAAAGGTCATGGAAAAAGCCATCAACATCGAGCTCATGGAATATCTGGAAGACTCAGGAATTGTCAACGATAGGCAATATGGCTTCCGCCATCAGAGATCAACTGGTGACCTGCTCGCTTACGTCTCACATATATGGCAGCTATCTATTGAAAAGTACGGAGAAACTTTAGGTGTGGCATTAGATATCTCCAAGGCGTTCGATCGAGTTTGGCACCAGGGACTCCTCGCCAAGCTTCCGTCTTATGGCTTGCCCCCTCAGCTGTGTTCTCTGCTTGCTAGTTTTCTCTCAAACAGGTCTCTCCATGTAGTGGTCGATGGAGTTTCATCTGACACTCTACTCATAAATGCTGGTGTTCCGCAAGGATCTATTCTCGCACCAACACTATTTCTACTTCACATCAACGACCTGTTGAAAGCAACTTCATGTCCAGTACACAGCTTTGCCGATGATAGTACCCTCCATACCGCTTTCTCTTCCAGGGCCCCTATATCAGCCCGTGAAACCAGAAATGAACGAGGAAGAAATGTTAATAATATAAATATGGACTTGGCAACAATTCTCGAGTGGGGATCTAATAACTTGGTAGAATTCAATGCAAAAAAAACACAAGCATGTCTTTTCTCTGGAAAAGTCGATCTCACTGTGCCTAACATAACTTTGTCAGGAGTAACCATACCACTGAAGTCATCCATATCGATGCTTGGTATTACTATCAGCAATAACCTTTCCTGGGAAAATCACGTGAGGTCCATTGCCAAAGTGCATCCCAAAACTTGGTTTTGTTTCGTGCCAAGAGCTATTTCACCCCACCCAGCTGCTTATGATCTATAAGGCACAGATCCGACCTGTCCTGGAATACTGTTCCCATATTTGGAGCGCGGCACCTAAACATATCCTGAGGCTATTGGATTCTGTCCAAAAAAGGGCAATTCGTCTCGTCGGTGATGCCTCGCTTACAAACTCGCTCACTTTTCTGGAACACCGTAGAAAAGTTGGCGATTTGTCTCTATTTTATAGATATTTTCATGGGCGATGCTCTTCTGAAATATCAACAATCGTTCCTGCTTTGGCAGTCTCTTCGAGACTAACCCGTCAAGTTCAGTCATCACACCCCTTCGTGGTCACTTTGGAGACCTGCAGAACATCACTTTCCAAAGACTCGTTCATCCAACGAACAGCGAGGCTTTGGAACTCATTGCCTAGGGAGGTGTTCCCCGAGGCATACATCCTCCAGAAATTTAAGAAGAACACCAACTCCTACCTTCTTTCCCTTGGTTCCCACGATGTTCTCTGAACATTACAGGATATCCCTTTTCGTGGGAACCAGAACATAAAAAAAAAACTATTGAAACCATTATCACTGCTTATCATTCACTTTTTATGTCCCATATCTCTTATGGTCTAGTACTTTGGGGGCACTCGCCTCATGCAAAAAGAGTGTTTGGACTGCAAAGAAAAGTTTTGCGAGTTATCTTCAAACTGGGTTATCAAGAAGACGTTGAAACAACATTTATTAATAATAAAATGTTTACACTACCTTCTCTTTACGTCTATTCGTGCATAAATTATGTAAAAAAAATCCTCACTTATATCTAAATCAAAACTATTTTCATTCACATAACACCAGACAATCACAACAAATTAAAATTGAATTCACAAGACTAAATCACTGCCGTTTTTCGAAAAATGATTATGGTCCTATTTTATTTAATAAACTACCAGAAGATATAAAAAACTTAAATACAGCTTCGTTTTCAAATTAATGAAGAATATCGACGAATTCTTATCATTTGACTTCAACACCAACTAATATATTTCGAAGTTACAATCTACGTAGACACAAAAAAATAAATTATAGTTATGTATATTCTAGTGAAACAGTGATATTTGTATTGTAATTGTTCACCTCTCATTTGTTTATTTAGTTATTTATTTAGTGTTTTTATTTATATACTCTTGACAAAACCTTATAATACTATTGTATTTTTTATGGTGAATAAAGGATATTCTCTATAGAATGACTTCTTCAGGTGGAGATAACCTGGTCGTGTTTTCGTAAACCCAATTTAGTGAAGAATCTTTTAATTACTTTAATAAGGAGTTTCCTAAATATTTTTAGATAAAATCCCGAAAAAAGTCTTATCAATATTTTCAAGAAGACGCTATTCCTG